>OX602128.1:6038839-6302115 GCA_951449985.1 Falcaria lacertinaria
GGCTTTAAGACCACATTTAAGATGAAGACAATTTTGACAATTCTGTGATTATTTTTTGTTAAAAATAAAAGGAAGTTTTGCTATTATCGATCACTAAATACCAACGAACAGAGTATATAAGTAATAGAATTGGTTATTAAATGAAATTATAAAATATTTCTTTCAGAATACAGTGGCTTTTGTACTCACTCACTCATATCCTTATCTTAAGTTACTTAGCTGACGCGACTTGCGTACCATTGACGTGTTCCAGACCTACCATCCCAATGTAATTGAATTCTGTAAGCTGTTTTAGCGCGATTGACTTACAAAAATCCAAACATATTAAACTCAGCAGTATTTTCGTAGAAATAAAACGAACACGATTTTTCTTTATTTTTAATATCTAAGAGTAAAAAACCTATGGCACCATATGACTAGAAGATAGCTGAAGCTATCCAACGGAGGCAGAGACAAAGGAGGAAGATGCTAGCCCTATAACGCTGGTCCCAAACTGCAGGAGAGCTCGCAGGATGTCCATCTTCAGGGTCCAAGCTGGAGATACTTCCTCATGTTGGTCTGCCTGCAAGACAAAATTCAATTGAGGAACAGACTAAATTAAGTTAAAAAATATAATAACGGCCAACGACACAATATAGGCTATATTATTTCATATAAGTATATTTTATCATATTATTATAATTAATTGAGGGTAATAAAATAAAACAAACGTCATGTGATTAAAGTTCATCTTTGATCGCAGCGAAGATCTAAGTTCTCTAAAATAAAAAAAAAACTTCAACTTAGAATTAATGTAATGGATAAATTTCCATGAGGCACTCTATGCACTAAATAACAGAGTTCACAAAGACACAAATAATAATAATATTGATCTTTCGTCCATGTTAATGTCACCAGGGGTGGGAGCTTCCCCCGGACATTTCTCCAAGTAAAGACATTATTAAACTCCCGAAGAAACTAGCAGAGTCTTTCATTTGAGGCTTTTTATCCTCACTGTCCTCCTCACTCTCAGGTTCCTCAGCCTGAAATAAGGAATATGGGTGAACAGTAACAAACACAGTATTATCCTTGTAGATTTTGAAAGACAATATTTTGCATGGAATACAGTTCTTACCGCACTCGTCCCTTTCACTAGTTTAGATAAGAAATTTCCAAAGAAAGCGCCATTGTTTTTCTGAAATTTAAATGAATAACTTGTTTAATATCAAGAAAACATATTTATGTCAAGACAAGTACGATACGATTCAACATTCACTTTATGCAGAAGATATTTTAGTCCCCATACAAGTGGTGAGCCCATTGGCGTTCTTCAGGCTCGAAGTTAATCCCGGGTAAGAAGTGTCATACATGATATGTATGAGAGTTCTCACCCATTAGACCATTTTTTTCCGCATTTCCCCACGTAGCAATATAATATAAAGCCTTATGTTACTTAGTCATAATAAATAATTTTTTTGGTGAAAATTTTTTTTAATCGGTCCAGTGGCTTTGAGTTTAATCATGACGAACCAAAATACAAATCTGTTCATTTTATAATGTTAGTATAGATGAGCGTAATAAATCTAAACCCAGATAAGTTATTGCTATCCCGTCTTGGGAATCGAAACTAGGATCTCACGATAGAAGTTTGTCAACTTGACCACACTTTATATTGATTTACTTACAGCTCCTCCACCAGTGATTGTATCCAGAGACGTAAGAAGGTAACTTGCTATAATTTCTCCAGGATTTTCCTCACCTTCTGACTGTTAAAGAAATTTTAAATGAGAATTTTCGTTAATAACTACAAATTAAAATATATTTCTTTACATACCAGTAATCCAACAAAGAGGCCAAGCGCAGATCCAATTAGACTGTTTAAATCGAAACCATCTCCCTGAAATTGTAGTGCATGTCTTGTTATCTTCGAGTCTTGTCAATGCGTTATTTAAATATAATATACGTATCAATTACTTACACTGAGATTTACTACAATTCCACTCACTGCAGCTATTAAAGTACCCAGGTCAGATTCGCCATCCTCCTAGAATAAATATCAAAGTTAATCAATTTCTTCTTAAAAATAGAGAATTAATAAGTTCAGAATTAAAATTACTTACACCACCACTTAAACTCGCTAGTATTCCTAATATACCACCTCCTTGGCCGTCTCCTTCAGGTGGTTCATCAGAGTCATAATCTGTACCATCGCCAGATCCATTGGAGTCTTGTTTGGAATTGTTTGAATTTTCTTTGTCAATGGTTTCCACCTCAATGCTATTTTCAGCTGCATTATTTTCATCTGAATGGCTTTCAGAATTATCATCTTCTTCGGAATTCTCATAAGTATCCTCGGAAATCTCATAAGTATCCTCGGAAGTCTCATAAGTATCCTCAGAATTTTCGTGGGTATCCTTGGAATTTTCATGAGTATCCTCGGAATTTTCATGAGTATCCACTGAATTCTCATGATTATCTTCAGAATTATTATGGGTATTCTTGGAATGTTCATGGCTATCCTCTGAATTCTCATGAGTATCCTCTTCACTTTCTTGTCGTTGGAACGGCTTCAAATTATGGATATCGTCAATGATAATAACATTATCAATTTTATCATTGCGGTGTTTAATGAACGGTATTCTATTCTGAAGTACGATTTGACGTATCACATTCCTCAATATCTGGAATTCGTACTTAAATCAATATTTATATTCTGTTAACTGCTAAATATTAAGCAATCATATACAGAGCCATGCTAGTGGGGTAGAAAAGTGCTTACCTTTCTTGTGTCCATAAGTTTGTGGCTGTTATTTTAACACACACGTGTAGGTGCTTTCTTGATTAATTTGTGCGGCTTAAATATATTATATAGTTCACTCCGTGAAGGTAAAAACGCTTTGTTAGTGGTTTTATAATTTTAAAACCATTTACGTTTCCCTTTTTTTTTATCTCGTAGCTCTAAACTATTTGTTAACTACTTATTTGGCACTTTTACTTATTACAACCGATGGCATCTACTGTGTACGATTAAAATTCACTCAAAAAGGTGCCGAAATTAAAAAGATGTAACCGTTTCTAGTAGGGTTCAAATATAAATAGAAAATAGAGTGCAGTATGAAATATGTGTGAGAGAAAGAACACGTAACCGATATAATTTTAGTACAGTGGCACCAACTTATCTGGCCCGATTGCCAATATTGCAACTAATTAACGTCTGCCATTTGAGCAGATCCGGATTCAAAGAAAAGAGGTTAGTATGTCAATTTTTTCTCAATTTTGAGGCGTCTGAATGGGGGCGCCTTACAGAATGTCGTAGCCAAAAAACACTATTCTGACGTAGTGTTGTGATTCTGCTGTAAAGTTTTTCTGAGCTCATCGAGGTTGAGCTGTGTTGGCCTGGCAGTAAGGACCATGTACCTATACATAATCACATTTAGCTATATATACCATCGGGCCAGATAAGTTTGTGAAAAGGTAAGGTTTTTGTTTTGTGTACACTTACACTCGCGCTGCTAGAGCTTGGGAACAGTGCTGAAGCGAGGTTGAGCAAACTGAATATACTGCTGCCACCACCGTTGGTGGTCGGTGAGGGGTACATGGGCTCGTCGAAGTCATCGTCGTCCAGGGAGAACGGATCCTCTGTACTCGTTGAAGGCACTTGAATCGTGATCTGATCGAAGAGAAAACTACTGTTATTGTTATTCGTGTGTGTGCATAGCTTCCGTCTGAGTTGTGGTTTCCGTAAAATTATTAGGTTCGAACATGATGTTTTCTTCATCTCATCTACACAAGTAATGACAATATCCAATTTGATTAATAATAATAACAAATGTTGATAAAAAAATGCTTTAACCCGGAATAAAAACATACTTTTATAATCATACTTTTATAATAAGGATATTTTTTTCGTTTGCCTCTTTACATGTTGCGTGAGTGAACGTAACCTTCATAACAAGGTTTAAAAAGCGAATTGGCAGATTTAAACAACAGTACAATAAAACCCACTTAAACAGAACCTAATGGTACGCGGTACCCACGAATTTAATACCCTTACCACGTAATAAATGGTATCTGCTCCGAACTAAGATATTAAATAAGGAATTTAAGGGGTCATAACTTTATAGCTGTTTCGCAATATTGCTTACTACAAACTGAACTGCAATTTGCTCCTTTTGAAGGTGACTTGCGATGTTATTTGAAAAGGCTTTACTTTATGAAACTGGAATAACCAGTCGTCATAAAAGTTAAGAAAGAACGTTATACAAAAAAAAATTAAAAGCGAATCGAAAATGTATATATATATCCAATGCGTGGTATAAATAAAGTAGTACAAAAACAAATTAAAAGATGGAAGGTTTCAAACAGCGAAACTTACTTCCTTACTACGAAAGCTCAGGAATTTCAAAGGCTAGTTCAAAACGTTAAGTGAAATTTGGCGTGTGGTTCTTATTAGGTAGTAGGCTACTAAGAAAGGATTATCGAACTTGGAACTTTCTGATGAACAATGGCTATTTGTTACCAGCGAAATGTTTATGTTAATAAATGCCTACCCGCGTGAAGCCGGGGCTGGTCGGATAGTATGATATTAACTTCCATGACAATAATAAATAAATAAATAATGTTTGGACATTATCACACAACGCCATCTAGCCCCAAACTAAGCAAAGCTTGTACTATGGGAACCAGCAGCTGATATAATACTTAATATACTTTTTGTTTGTAAATACATACTTATAATACATACCAAACACCCAGACGCAAGGCAAACATATTTGTCACATAAATGTTAGCCCCGGCGGGAATCGAACCCACGACCCCTAGCGCAGCAGTCAGGTATACTAACCACTAGACCAGAGGTCTCGTCTTGTAAATGTAAGGTTATTAAAGAACAAAAAATACCTGAGTGCGTAATAAACATAAATTCCATACTTATTTAACACGACATGACATAACCCTCCTTCTGGGGTAGTCAGGTGAAGGGATACCGAAGGCCAAATAAATTTGGAATAGAACTATTTAAAAAAACATACATAAGAAAGCTCCTTAAAATTAAAGTGAGTGGTTTAGTGACACAAAATGGTCATTTAGGGAGATGCACAAATAGCTAAAATCCTACGAAGGCCACATACAAGGTTAAGCAAAGGTATGACAGGCACAGTAATATTAACAGGGTCGGCAACGCGCGGGTGATACTGGTGTTGCAAGCGTTCATATAAGCTACGGTGACCGCATACCATCAGGCCGTATGCTTGTTTGCCAGCATAGTGGTATAAAAAAAAATCAAGTTCTTACCGAATTAGTGGCAACATCCCTCGACTCAACTTCATTGCTGAAGACCTGTCTTCTTAGCCTCACCCCATCTATGGGAATGCTGAGTACGTTCACTAAGAGGGAGAATGCCAGGGAAGCAGCCAGGACACGTCCTCTCGCCATCGTGCTTGTTTTGGTAATGGCTACAAGCCATAAACAATAACGTAAGTAACATAGACGATTAGCGAAAAATGCAGTGAGACCTGTGGTGATTAGAAATTAGTTATTTGTAATTTTTAATCACTCGTTACGTTAATTACATACTTGGAATATGTATTTCGCAACTTCAATTGATTTGTTATACAATAGACCCTTTTACTGCTAAAGAAATCAGAATTCAATAGATTCCTAATATAATTACTCAAAATTATTAAATCGTCTACTAAGAATCGGATACTCTTGTTATTTTCCTACTCAAGTCTAGTTCACGGAGACCACGGAGTAATGATATAATGAAATGTTTAAAATTGTACACTTTGCAATCTGCGCCAATTTAAATGCGGTAAAAGTAACGCAACAAGGTTGACTCGTTTTGAATAAACAGTTATACCTTGTAGAGACTAAAGGCCCTAGGTTGCGAAGTTAATTCCTAGAAATAAATGCTGGCTACCTCAGTGACCAGATGTTGTCGTTGCGGCCCCTGCACTCTGATTGGTCCGGCACGGCTGGAAGAATATCTTATAACTAAGCGCACTTCCTGCCATTGTACAGGCTGTTTTTATTTATATAATTATTGTTTTAATTAAATATATGAAGCAGAGAGCATTTAGGTTTTGTCGATTTTGTTACAATATTGAAATTTAGACATCAACGCGTTGTTTTAATTGCCTAAAAAACACACAAAGATATTGGGGAGTTATCATCTAGATTAGTCTAGCTTTATTTTTTCGGGTGGTCACCACCAAAAAACAAAAAAGCCAGAAGCTCTGAATAGAGAATATAATGCGTAACAAGTTTTACTAATAACATTTATAATCTACTCTGAGCTAATAATAAAGTTCCAACATGGTCACACAGCGCCATTTGATATTAAAAGCAAGGCATGCATTTTTTTGTAAATGCATACATACACATCCTAACACACCCGGAATCGAGCACAAATGTTGATAACGTAAATGTTTGGCCTATCGCTAATCGAAACCGTGACACCTAGCGTAGCAGTTAGGCTTACACCCAACTAGACCAAATTATTTTCAATCGTTGTTCTTAGTCTTATAGTTTCTATATGATATAATATGGATAGATATACGAGCTGAATACTCTTTAAAAACCAGCACTCTATAGTGAGAGGCGTGGCAGCACATGGCAAGGTCCGACTCTGCAGAGCCACTGTGTATATTGCCGTCGTGTACGCCGGTTGCGCCACCAAGTTACCAAACTGTCGGTCTCTCGGTCTAACCACCGGCTTCCTTATCATCCTTCCGACAACCTTGCCTACTGTTGCATCAACTACTCGATAGTTATAGGTTTTAAGCCCCATCAATGTCCGATACCCCGTTCCCACAACTTAGCTTCTTTACTACTCTACCACTCGTATGAAGTTTTGAAATTGTGTTAAATATGATTGCCGACGTAGCTCTGAGTCAGCAGTAAAGTGATGCGTTGGATGGATGTTGACATCTAGGGATTGATTCCCAGGTCTTGTTAAATAAATATTGAAGATATTTCTTATACTCAGGATTATAATCAGTTTGATATTTAATCGACCGGTTTTTAGGGTTGGCAACGCGCAATTGATACCCTTGGTGTTGCAGCGTCCATGAGCTCCGGTAACCGTTTACCATCAGGCGGGCCGTATAGTTTTTTGCCGTCTTAGTGGTATAAAAAATAACAGTTATGGTCTCACCAGATGTCACATTGGAATCTAAAATATCTTCGGTAAGTAGTGGGTGTCGCCTGATGACGATACTTGAACCTACCCACACTGAGAAGCCTTTCAGAAAGGTCTGAAGGTATTATGTCAGAGTAGATAATATGGTATTATATACTTTATTTCTTAAATGTTACATTATATTTTATGATTTTGTTGAAAAGTCTCTTTTGCGGTCTCAGTCTACTACCACCCTAGGCTTCCTATACGACACATGTCTCAGAATTCAATTGCGGGCGAGAATCAAATGCACAGTTAAAACCTACAGTTAGGAACTTCTCGCCAACATCGTAACGGATCAACACTAAGAAAGTATGCATACAATTTTAAGACTTTTATGAAAGGTATCAAAAATGTGATAACTATTTAGAATTACTACCTTACATTATTCTGCAATTTATTCACGTATCACCTCAAGTATATATTCCACGTAATTTTATAACGCCTTAGCAGTCGTTTCAAATAATAAAAAGGTTTAGTTCACTCACCTTTTCCTACGGGTTACTAAATGACACAAAACTCCCACTGTACAATAAAATGTATTTATTCAACTTCACTGTAACCAAAACCACGGGTACATCGATATTAACAACGCTATAGGGCCACTTCGTCTAAATACAAACATTCAATAAGGCAGTACATCGATCTGTTTTATGTAAAAGTTTAATATAAATAAACCAAAAGAGTTGCAAGACCTTGGCAGTTCCTACGCACGGAGATCATGCTTTCATGCTAGGTACTCGATTCACTCGATATACGAGAAATGTGCATAATGTAGAATCGTGAATATAAAAATTAACCAGGTACGTTCCTGTGAACGTGCAATTTAACCATATAGGCAAGCCAATGTAGGTAATTGCTAACAGGATGGGCCTTATGCCTAAAGAGCACTGCCTGCGACGTGTGAGAACAAAACAACGTAGTTAAATTTAATGGAAACTTATAGGAAAATGGTCCCCGAGACTTGCATTGCCCAAGAGTTCTACCTACATGGTTAATCCGGCCCTGTGGTACATATTTAACTAAGTTATGTGTATAAACTAAGCTCTGACACTTTTGTTTTGTCTTTAGTCCAATAACGACGACGATAGTTGAAGAATGTAGATACAAATCATCTCTGCAAGTATTTTATTTATATTAGCTTCATCAGCTTTATATAGATATGATTAACTATGAAATAAAATTGATTTACTATGATAATATAATAGCTATAAGCTATGTTGGAATACAGTTACAACACAACCTAAAAACAGGTTCGAAACCATTTGTTTAGTACCCATTGCTTACAATCCAAATATTTTCGCCTCTTTCCTAGAGAGAATCGAAGGATGTTATACATACAGGATGCTAAAACCGACACAACTATGTAATTTTAAAGGGTTGCGTAGAATCGCCGTATGAATGGACACGTGTTTACACATTGAAGAATACGAACATTTATTTACACGCGCCCCATACAATTTACAACATTGGGAGAGGCCTTTGTTCAGCAGTAAACATCTAACGGCCGATGATGATGATGATGATGTCCCATACAAATAATAACGTGATGTGATCATATTTGTATGTAGAATTAGAAATCTCCAACGTCCGCTCGCATAATTATAATATGATCGATGTGGCGATTCTAAAAACCACCTCACATATACATATTTAAATGTCGAATTATTACAAGTACATGAATTAACGAACAATCAGTATATAACGTATTATCTGTACATGAAGGTCTAAACTCATTCAGTGCCAACCGACGCGTCCGCTCTAGGGGGGTTCAGTTTCTCGAGCAAGGGTATGGCAACACCGACGAGTTCCTCCCAGGCCGCGAGTCTCATACACGGCCCGCAGTTGCAGTCCTCTTCGCCAACGATATCTCCGTCTTCGAAGCCCAGGTCTTCGCCGGAATATCCGTTTCTTTCGTCGTCATCCGATCCCTGGTGATGAAGATCATTCTCTACGCTATTTGTGCGCGAAGAAGATTTGATTTTGTATTCTGTCTCTTCTTGGTTATTGTTCTCCAAATCAAATTTGACCTGCAATGTTTAACACTAGATCGTTTTTGCTATGGTCTTGTTCAAAATACACAACGGAATTAGGTATGCTAAATAATGCTCGGACATTACAAAACAGTGCCATCTAGTCTCAAACTAACAAAAGCTTGTACTATGGGAACCAGTAGCTGATACTTATATACTTTTTTTTTGTAAATGCATACTTAAAATATATATACCAAACCCCCAGACGCAAGGCTAACACAAATGTTTATCACAAAAATGTTGCTCGGCGGGAATCGGACCCGCGACCTCTAGCGTAGCAGTTAGGTATACAAATCACTAGGCCAGCGGTCCACACGTGACTGAGAATTTCATAGTAGTGAAGATAAAGGATACCTTATTATTTTGTCAATAAAATACGGAACTATCAAATGAAACATTTAAAGCTAGTAGTAGAATAGTAGAAAATTACGGAACGTTAAAAGATAACGATAGGTAGGTACGTAAATGATGCTACATTAATAATACATACATGATGTTGCATGAAAGCCGGGTCGCTCGCTCGACGATCTCCCATTTTGGACGTTTCGCATGCCGCAAACACGGAATCGTCATCTAAAACAGAAATTAACAATTCACATGAAATAAAAAGGGCTTAAAATAAAAAAAAACTAATTGTTCTATGACCCCGACGTGATTTGAACACGCAACCTTCTGATCTGGAGTCAGACGCGCTACCGTTGCGCCACGGAGTCGGTGTTAAAAGTGTCGAAATTATTTAACTTAATATTTATTTTATTGTTTTATACTAAGGTACGTAAGTTACGTAACATAATGAAATCTATGACGACACGACGTTTTATTTGCCTCTTTAATAATGAATGCTACTCCTCAATCAATTACTATTGATTCCAGTAGTTAATATGTATAGTATAAGTAACGTTTCTCGCGAGTAATAATTGTTGGATGAATTTGGATGGTAGTTACTTCGTGAAAATAATCTGGGTTGGGATAGATTAGAACCGATTAGATAATAACAGGTGTCGGTTATCGACTCCATAAGTAATAGTGTCATAGTGATGGACATGTGTCACGTTCGACCCTTTCCACCGTAGCTTAGAGACGCCTGATTGCGTGTAGCCAGCTCTGTCGTTGAGAGGAAATTTATTGCTCGCTTTATTTGGTATCGCTAACTATCAACACAGCATAGCGCTTGCTCACCGCAGAAACAAAACACTATCAAGTAAGAAAGTTTACTGACAAGCAGTAACTAGTGTCAGACCGAAGCTTCGGCTTCGGTTACGTTCAGCCAAAAGACAACCTCTGAAGCCAAATGTTTCTATTATAGCATTAAGTCCACCATTGTACTTAAATTGTGTATGAAGTTTAAATAAATAAATAAATAGCCAGCCCCGAGATTGAACAACTGCCACAATAAGCGATAGCGCGATGGAAGTGTGACGCGCAGGGGGTCACACTGCATTTATAAGGGATCTAAAGCCTTCTACTTTGACTTCGGCTGAAACTATTTTCTTATACTATTAAGGTGGCAAACAATCATGTGGCCCGCCTGATGGTACGTTGTTACCGTAGACTTTGGACGCTTGCTATACCACGGGTATCAATCTCACATAGCCGGCCCTTCGAGGTGGTATTAGTCAGAAATCGACCTTCATTCGGTCACTAGTACTAACCAATGAACATGGCGAGTGCGGTGGCGGCGCAGTGAGCGGGCGCGGCGGGCAGCGGCGCGTGCGCGTGTGCGTTCCAGAGTGCGCGCGCCAGCAGTGCGGCGGGGGGAGCGTCTCGGCCGCGCGCCGCCGCCGCGCTCAGCGCGCGTGCGCACACCTGCGCCGCGCGCCCGCACTCCACGCCCGCGCCGCACACGTTCACCAACACGCCCGCCGCCGCGCAACGCACGCTCGCCTCCTCTGTTCACGGTACGTACATCACCGTTAATAGCAATAATAAATGTACGACATCCATATCGAACAACTGCGGCCTTTTACATTCTAAATTCAGAATTTTTATTTTTAATTCAGAAATCCTGGTCACACTACTTGAATGCCTAATTCTGGTAGATATACCTGAAAAATGTATGATGCTAAAAAAAGTTTTGTCATCGTGGGTAGATAATGAGGAATATCTTACTTTGTAGGTAGTGTGCAAACCTATAAGAACTTGTCTGGTAATGTACACACCGTGTTCCAGAAAGGGTACAAGCAAGTCCAGAGCTCCCTCGATGACGATGAGCTGCGCGGCGCGAGGTTCGCGTGAAACGTTCCCCAGCGCGCGCACCGCCTCGCACGAGGCCGCGCCCTCGCCACGCAGCCAGCGACAGATTACTGTTAGTCATAACATTAGGACATTACATACAAATAATATATCACCACGACAAGGCGCCCACGGTCGGGCAGAGTATAGAGCGCCATTTCACTTTTGACTTGTTCACCTCTTTTGCTTCTTTTACAATCATCAATCGATTCATACATGCCCGCCTGTTCCGAGGACTCTTTACCTTTCCATAATAGAGCACTGGTAATTTGATCTAGACAGTTAGACCTTTTGCTTCAACTCACATGCACATTGCTTATACACACACGTACATTGCAAACTTTTGGCACAGTACATTACTAGTCTGTGGTCATCATAACACAGATAAAACACAAGTGGCGACGTTGCGGGTCTTACTGCAATATGGTTATTACGGTAATGGCAGTCCAGACGCTGCATTGCACTGCACTGCACTCATCATTGCCTGGTGAAGTTTACGTAGGTACCTTTACATAGCTTATCGAGGGTGTCAGCTAGTGGGTCGGGCGGCTCGGGCGGCTCGCGGTAGAAGGTGATGTTGTTTAACGTGGCTAAAGCGGCCGTCGCCAGCTCTTCACGTCTCTCCGCTATACTGGTGCGCTCCTCATCGGAAAACGCCTGCGGAGGTACAAACTCTTAACATTGACAACTTGGACCACCAACTAAGTGGTGTAAAGAAGAAATGCAAAAGTGTCAAGTGTAAGGCTTGATTTTTTTTTTATTTATCTTCGACATTGCTTGTTTGCTAAGACGAATTGTCATAGTAGTATGCTTAATGAAGACGGTAATTTTAAAGTGCCAGACATGGTCTATCAAAGAAACTTCCGCAATATCTACTATTATGCAATATTAATAATACGCTGTAAAATTTAGGAGTGATTCTTATCAAAAAGCGTTTGCTTGGCGGAGATCAATCCCGCGACAACTAGCGTAAGCTATATTCACGATTTTGTCATGTAATTGTATAGTCTCTAGTACCTCATCGGTGACCGGTTTCTCGGCGAGAGCCAGGCAGGCCAGGAGCGCGTTGATAGTCCGCTCGGCGTGCGTGTCCGCCAGCCCCTTGCCAGCTCGCTCGGCCAGGCACAAGTTTGCTACCACTCGCACTGTCTGTTCAATAACAATATTTCTTTATTCACCTTTCAAATGACGAGGAACACGGCTTGCCTGAATGATGTCACTAAAAATGTCAAAATGAAGGCTCATCTCATGAGAAGAGATCCTGTTACCTGTAGTGATCATTACCTTTATAAGCACATCTTCGTTCGAACCATCTGATCCTCCCAAGTCCGTACCTGAAATATAATATTAATACTTTCTATAGAAATCAAGTGCACAATACAAAGCGCGGCGATGTTTGATTATTCTAAATTAAGGAATATTAGTTGTACTGTACCAATGAGATGGAGATCAGGATCGGTGTCCGCATCTCGCGGCTCGTGATCTCGACGCTTGGTGTAAGACTCCAGTATTGTTAGAAGAACATCTACACTTCCTTCTTCGTTGTAGATCTGCAATTGAGTAATACATTTCAATAGCTTTCCATCAGGCCTGGCCGTTGTCTGCGAAAGGTAGCAGGACGACGTCTTACCTTTAATTACAAAATTAACGTGAAGGCTGCCACCTTCAAATAACAAGGCGTACAGCCTGCCTGATAGTAAGTCACCAATATCTATAGACACTTGCAATACCATGGCTATCGCTAGTGTGTTAACAACGTTATTCTTTTGTGTTGTGTGTTGGTGATTGCATATTCGCTGGATTATAGGCCACAATTCATCCATATCCAATTTTTATAACCATCGTGCGAAGCCGCGGTTCAATGCTATCTATGTATATAGTAGTGTATTTTATTATGGGTGTGACGTACGTTGAGACGCGCCTGGTGGTCGGCGGCGGCCATGTTGCCGAGCGTGTAGGCCAGGCGCACGGCGAGCGGCGCGCGCGCGGCGCACGCGGCCAGCGCCCGCAGCAGCGCGCCCGCCGCACCCGCATGCGCACACAGCCACGCGCAGCACGACTCCTCGCCCGACAGCACGCTGACCACGATATTATATCACTCATTTTATATCACTGTAATATTTCGTTCAATGTACGAGTTTAATTTTAGCAATTTTCGTACTATCTACCACAGTTCTCTTAATTCTCCACCTCTCTACATCAACTTTGATGGTGCATCTTAGAGTATAATATATTGTTAAGTGCTTATATTAGAGAGTTATATGGTTATCATACCTGAGACACCTGGCGACGTTGGTGAGCACGTCCCTGTCGGTGTGGTGCAGCAGCGCGGCGAGCAGCTCGGCCAGGGCTCCGCTGGGCAGGAAGGCGCGCGCCTCGCGGCCGCCGCCGCCCGCCAGGCTGCGCAGCGCGCCACACACTTGGAACACCGCATGCGACCACTCCTCGCACACCACTCGCGGGTTTTCCGATCTCTGAGAAAAGATCCAATGTATTGAGCATTAACTTAATTCTTCGCTTTAATTACAGAGCGGTCAACATTCAACGTAACGTCACCTTGATGAGGGAACGTGCAGATCCATGAACTTGTTATATTATACAGAAGCACGTCCTATTTTTACCTATACATTTAGACATACCTGTTTCCTATCCTACTAATATTAAAATTGTGGTAGTTTGTGAGGATGGATGATGGAATTGATGGATGGATGTTTGTTGCTCAATTATACAAAAACGTCAGAACGGATTGAACGGATTTGGCTAAAATTTTGTACACGAATATTTTATTACTTTTTATCCCAAAAAAATTAGGTTCCTGTGTGATTCTAAAGTCAACGCGGACGAACTCGCAGGCAGAAGCTAGTCCTTGATATTATAAGAATTTTAATATGATTTTCCGTGAATTCCTGCCTAAATCCAGTCGATTCAGTAATTTATATTGCTTATTAGCATATTATTCGAATGTTTATAGTGCACGCTTTCCTATAGGTACCTGATGGAAAACTTTTGCTTTTACGATTATTTAAAGTTTTCCGATACACACACACGGACTTGTAGTAAAATGACAGGACAACGTAGTGAGTGAAGTACCGCATTGTTGAGTATCTTGAGATGCAATGCAGCGAGGTGCAAGGCCCCGGCCTGCGTGGCGCGCACGCGCAGTGTGGGCTCCAGCGCGAGGAAGCGCAGTGCGCCCGCGCCGTACACGCAACACTCGCCCTCCGACACCGGGTCAGCGCGTCCGCAACCCTCCACTAACAACTCTACAGCAAACACGCAGGTAGACGTACAAGCTACAATTTCATACTAGATATAAAAAAATGGATCATTATCAGAGGACCGCCTGCAACTTTTTGCTACAAACTTACCAAGCAAGTTGCTGTTTACGAAGAAGTGGTCGTTCTGGTCATTTCTCGATATTTTAAATACCAATTTGCACGCTGCTACTAGATGTGAGCCCGTAACCTTCATCTGAAAGTTACAAACAAAGGTACAATATTGATAATTACAAATACAGGTCGTCGTTCATTGGCTCTATAATTACGACTGCACTCTCTAATGATTCCAATTCCAAAATCCCAATTTTTTTTAAAGAGTGTTGTTTTATATAAAATTTATTATCGTTTTATTAATAGTTCGTTCGAGTAGTTGCGGTATATGTCGAACCATTGGTATATACTATCTATGGATAAATAATTTGAAGGACAATATCATACCGTGAACATAGCCCTGGCAATAGCGACGAGGATCGCTTCATCTTCGCAGTCAATGTGCATGTACAAGGCACGCAGCACCATGTCCTTTAGGCTGTTAGCTGGGGTGCTCCTCTCCAAGTGGATCTGTAGGGCTTCGAGGAGGCATATCAACCGAGTAGATTCAAGATTACGTTGCGATAGTGCTTCTGCTAGCTCCAGAACGCTCATGCTGGAAATTATACACACCACGATTAATTTATGGGAAATGGAAATGAAAAAAAAATGAGAAAAAAATCGCGAATGCGGATCATCAAGACAAACATGCAGCCCCTAAGAATAATGCTTTATAATCTGAGCTCCGCATTTATGTATAAGATACATTTTTTTATTTTATTATTGGAAAGTCAACAACCAACTTCTTGCTCCTGCGAAGTTTTTAACCTGCTAAGGACATTACTAATCTTTATCATAATTTAAGATCTTTAACATAAAGCCGATTAAAGGTCTCACTTATGGTAACATTAAAGATAATTTTAAGCTGCTTACACTAATTTAGGCACTATACCTAATGTTAGTATAATAAAATTGACGACAGTATAATGTAGTAGGTTCTTATACCTCTATGTACAGTATACGACTGAATACGGTTTAAAGTGCACCTCTATCTATAAGTTTCTATAGTATATATATATTTTAAAAGCTTTATGAGATTTTAGTTTAATTTATTTATTAAACTTTATAACGTAATATTGATGTGAGGTGCGCTTACTTTTCGTAGCGGTCAAAGGTTGTATGCGGCAGTTGCACCTCGAGATGCTTGACAGGAATATCTCCAAGCCCATTGATGATGGTACTACTGTCGTAGGAAATTGATTTGATGCCGGTGAAATTCCTTCTCTTTGTATTCGTTTCGGGGCTAAGAGCTGGAATAATGTTTTAGTATCAAATCTCGCAAAATCTCAATAAGGAGAAGCGAAAGGAGAAAAGAGTCTCTGCTATCGATTCACGATTGAACGATATTATAGTCTTGAAATTTCATTAAATTAGTTTTAAAAACTTTCAACAAATTTAATCACAGTTCAGTCGATCTTACATTTACTCATATTGCTGCCGGTATGGGTCGGCGATAGGTTATTATCATTGTCCCCGAACGGTCGTGTAATTGATATCGCCTGTGTCAGCCCCAATTCCGTTTTGGATTCTGAAATAGACGGTTAGTTTCTTACATAAATTCTTATGTACTGAAGCTGATGATAAATAATGATGGTCGCGGTGGCCGTGCGGTATGAAGCGTTGCCCGCTATTCTAGCGACGCATGTTCGAATCCCACCGGTCTGTACAAATGAGCTTTTCAAAAACTTAAGTGCAGTGATTAGTCACACTACGAGCATTATGGTGAAGGAAAACATCGTGAGGAAACCTACATTCGACTGAGAATAAATTCAAGGACGTATGTAGTAAAATTATTTTCGGTGAAAAGCGCGTGTTGTAATACCTCTGCCTTCCTCTTCGGGGACCCATGTGGGAAGGTTGAGCATAAACATTTGTTCTATTCGACAGGAGGGATAGTTAAATTACCATCAACTGTGGGTTGTCCAGTAGTATTGCGCCTATGGAGTGGTTTGCTGCGGCCGCTGAGGTGCGGCAACCTGGTGAAACCAGCCCAACCGTCGCCTGAACGATCCTGAACGGGCTTTTGATGTCCACCAACCTGAGTTTGAAACCAAGTCAAAAAAGTCTTAGGTAATAATTCAACACCACACGATTATTAAAACTATGTGACCTGATGAAATAAAATGTGTCTTCAATTTAAGAACCAAGGATCTAATCAGTGCCTGTTGCAATCTTCAAAAATGGTTTCATTCGGGTAACCGAGGTGTTGTTATACTGATTATAAATGTTTCAGATCTTTACAAAGACATTAGTTTATTTGGATTATCTGAGTGTACTTTGTATTCAATTTATTATGTTAACCATTTAGTCTAATCGCATGTCTAAAGTTTCAAGGGGTTATATCACAAACTAGTTAAATCCTGCCATTTGCTGGCAGGAACTGACCGGAGGCTTTTTCTTGAAATTTTGAGTCTCTGCCAGTAAGTCGTTGAGGCTTTCTTCGTCGAGACTGGCGACGCGGGCACCCATCGCCACCAACCCCGGGTCTTCGCCATTCTCCGACAGACTCAAATACTTCAGGCTGACATAAAAACACAAATCTAATATGGAGACAGCTGGTAACATTTCCTTATAGACCTAAATCGATTATGACGTACTTTCGTCTTAATAAAAAAAATAAGACCTAGCCACTAACCAAATAATTACGTACCTCATATAATATAATAAGCATTTGATTGGTTGGTCCAAGGATATTTTGTATGAATCGCTTTAAAGACTACTGAAGGCTTTAATTATTTTATAATCAATAATCGCAATACGACGTTGCATCTCTCTAATGTCATATATAATAAAAGAAAAGAACGTATTATAAAGAGCCAAGAAAAAGGTAAATAAATACCTCAATTGTATTCTTCATCGGAATGTTTCGAATTAAAAAGCTATTTAAGATCAAATATTCATATAATGTTTTATATAAGCGTCAAGCGTCAAGTCCCTCAAGCGTAATTGCACGCACGAAGACGCCTCACCGCTAAGTTTGAGACTAAAAAGTTTAATGTGAAAAGTATGTTACAAGTAAATTACTCGAAAGCACTAGGAGGCCTTGTGTCCTTTTTCCTGGAGCGTTCAGCGAAGAGCGTCCGCTGCGGTTCGCGCGGCGTGAACGGCCGGCGCGTGCGCAGCGGACGGAGGGCGCCCCCACCCGTCGGGACGGCATTCGCACCCGATGCACACATTTCTAAAAAAAACCCGATTTTTTTAACTAGTCCATACATTTTATTTCTAAAAAGAAATATTTCCAATTAGTATCATCATATTAGTTAAATAAGTTTGGTACTAAAAAAAATAAAAGAAGTTGAATAAATAAAATAATCAGCTCACGGGTACCCCTAATGTTATAGGTTCGTCAAATATACGTATACGTATAATTTATTTATACTATTTGGTTATGGAATTTATATATGACAAATACTAATATATTTATTAGGGGATTGTTAAAAAATCAGCACCTGATGATGGAAAACCGAAATATCTAGTATTTTTCCGGATTTATATCCATTATTGTTAAGTTATATTCGTGCAAATAATTTATATGATGGGTGTGTATTTTCGTATCCTGAAGAACCCCCAAAAAGCTTTGGTATATTAGTTGTATGACGAAACACAATAATATCATAAACATGATATTATAGTGTTGTGTCGTGTGAGCTGATCTCCATGGCAACGGGCTACAAACGGTACTTGACCGGGCGACCTCTCGGTTGAACCACCTTGTAACACACCTCCACACTTGGGTGAATATCCTCCTTAACCTGCTAAGGTGGATCGAAATTGGTCTTAATGCTAAGCTAATAATAATGCCAATTTTGTTGTACGAAATCATAATTGTCACGACTAAAAGTCTTGCGATCACTTTCTCATGTGCAGGGATGGCAATATTTTTGTCCTGTACAATTTAACTAAGTTTAGTCACCTAGTACAATAGAAACGACACTATTGAATACCTAACCTAAATTTAAAATTCAAAACACCACCGACTCAAAATCCTCTATAGTTAAACACTCGATCAAGGCACTTTTGTAAACTAACAATCTTAATCAAAATCGATTCATCCGTTTAGGAGCTGCGGGATAGACGCAAATATATATAGATACACAGATACACACGTTAAACTTTTTGATAATAGTATAATAGTATACTATAATAAAGACATTTTTTTTTTCGTATGTTTGGAGTAATCCCGGGAAAAACGGAACTTACTTAACGTAAAGTATATAATAATGAGCTAATGACATACGCTTTGTTTTATCGTTGTATTTCAAAGTGGATGAAGTCGCGAGTAAAATCTAGTGTGTATTATGACGTAAACGGTTAAACCGACTAGATGTCGTGACTGAGGCCCATTGTACCTCACATCACATGCCTCACAAGGTGAGTACGAAATGACATTATACTGTGCGAAATTCAAATTAACGTTAGCTGACAACCAATCTATTCGATAAAGCGGGTATTCGGCAATTCGCGTGACTCGCTGATAGCGATAAGCTATCGTTAAATCATAATGGAGTTGTTGAATATCCCTTGCTAGGCGCTGCTTTTATTAAACTTTATGAAGAGAAAAATATGTTTTGCCTCTTGTCATGTTTCCTTTTCAGAAGGATATTATCGGAATGGGTGGTAGTGCCTCATTACTTAGTTTAGTTAGTTTGGGTTGCTAGCTATGTGTATTTGTAAGACATGCTTTCTTCCATTCATACATAGACGCGAATGAACATTGCTTAATGCTTATCTACAAATATGTAGAGATCTTCCAATGAAAAATATCACGCGGCTTACGTTTGTTCGTAAAATACAAGAAGATGCGCTTAATCTTTGGATTCTTATTTTACTTTTATAATGAACTAGCTTCGTCTGCTGTTAAAGACAAAAGTAGTCTATGTCTTTCCCTAGGATATAATCAATATCCTTGTTAAATTTTATTACAATCCGTTCAGCCACTTAGTCTTGAAAAGGTAACAAACAGGGTTACTTTCGCATTTATAATATTAGTATGGATGTGACCTCCGTAGATCGCTGCGCGTGCTTCGCTGATGATCTCGGCTGAAGTTTTCCGGCGTGGCGGCGCATAGAATGGGGCCCCGACGCCGCGCCTCGCACCCCGATCTCCCATCCTCTATGCTGCAACAAACAATATCAAATTGACGTCATTTCATAACAAAAAGCCTCTCTAATTAAGACTTCTTAACGAGGTGGAGTGATGCATGATTTTATGAGTCATTATGGTATATTTTAATTTTAATTAAATCACACTGAGACCTTGACCATTTCCGAATGCTTCACTTCTAACTACAGAGGTCTTTAAGGAGGCGCTGTGCTGACAATCGTTTCGTATGAAAAAAATAATAACACACGTAGTTACAAGGAACGACGAGAAAGCTGGCTGGTGGGCGACTAGCACAGCGGTTTGTCAAGTTAGCATACGTAACGCGCGACTACTAATGTAGGACCATCAGGCGGGCCGTACGCTTGTTTGCCACCCTTGTATTCTAAGAAAAGCATAAGCATTATAGACTGGATTAATAAAAATAATGCAGTCCTGTTCATAATGCAACTTTGGTATTTCGGAGCGTGGTACAATAACTTAGCTTTAGACAGGCGAAATTCGTACATTTAAAATAAAGCCTTTGTAGTGAACCTGTAATCTCAAACGTATGGAATATAAAGCTAACAAAAACATTATAACGAACGTGTGGAATCAGGCTAATTGACACGAACACATGGTGTTATCAATTTAATTTGTAACGATTTATAAATGCACGCCCGCCGATTCCGCCTGACAATCGGGTTGACTGAATTAGGGCAATAGCGTAATTTCATTTTTATACGTTAACTAATTGGTTTATATATTCGCTATGGGCAATCACCATATAAAAATATCATGCAATTGAATTTGAAGGTCTAAACTCTAAAGCAAATTCAAACAACTGCAAAATCGAAGTGATTATGAGCTAGCGAAGGTTGTGAAGAACTAAGTACTTAGAATGCGGCTATCAATGTTACTTTACCTTATTAAATACTAGCAATATTAATATATATCCTGTGTTACTCAGTGATAATATAGCATTCTATGGTAAAATATTGTTTTTAAATCCGTCCAGTAGTTTTGCATTTATTCATTACAAACATACAAATCTTTTATCTTTATAAAATGAATATAGATTGACTAAACGCGCCACACATCGCTGTTGTTCAGTTTGTTATTCATTAGGGAAGTAAATAAAACGATATTTCCCGTTTTCGAAAGTTCCGAATGATAATTACCTAAACATATTTTTTTTTATTAAATTAAATGTTTGTTGAAAATTTCAAGTCAATGTCGACTACTTTACGAACTTTGCAGACACAAAAATAATTAAGCTGTAGTTTTAAATAAATAAAGATGGATTACATATACATACTAGTTGACAGTGAACGGTCTAGTAGTTTAAGTCTAACTGATACGTTGGATGAAGAATAAGATGTGTATGTATTATATTAACTAAAAGAAAGTGTTAAGGAATACGGCTGCGGTGATGTTAAGCGGTCACCGTAATATATAGACACTTGCACGGGTACTCGCGTATTGGCTTTACTGTTTAAGAAGATTCACTGTGATAGTAGACACGGTAGCCCATAGCCTCTTGCAATCTTGCAATAAAAAGAGTATCACCACTAACTCTTTATAGCTTATTGCTGAGAAGTTTCACTGTTCTAGCAGAATAACGGTCTCCGTGGTGCAGTTGCTTTGTAAACTTTACTCAGTGCAGAAGTTTGATGAGTGTAGATAGAATATAGAGGAAGTGCAAGAGGTGTTCAGCTAAGAATGAAAACTCACTTTTTGACTACCTCGAAAACGATCATGATGCGGCGTGGTTTAAGTGATTATTTAAAACTAAACATACAATTTTACTGAGTAAATGAACAAATTGTCTTACCAGCTAAGTCCACCAATTTCATTGAAAAGCCATTCTAACTGTTTCCGATACCGTAAAAAATATAACAGACGCGGCATTAATCGTAGCTGCTGAAGTCTACGTGCTACGCGCGCATCGCGACGCGACTAACTACCGGATTTCGTAGGGGCTTCGTAGCGTAACAAGGTGGGTTCATATTATGAAATTTAAGTTTAATTAATTTCAGCTTTGTATACGAACACCATACATATATAAAGATACTAGCGGCCCGCCCCGGCTTCGCACGGGTAGACTTTTATATCAAATATTTTGCCTACCCGTGCAAAGCCGGGGCGGGCAGGTAGCCTATGTTAATCAGTAATAGTGTAGCTTTCTAACGGTGAAAGAATTTTTGAAATCGGTCCATTAGTTTCGGAGCCTATAGACATTCAAATATTTTGTCTACCCGAGCGAAGCCGGGGCGGGAAGCTAGTATAATATATAGCCTATGTTACTCAGTGATGATGTAGCTTTCTAACGGTGAAAGAATTTTTGAAATCGGTCTAAAAAATATAAAAAATAAATTATGGGTGGACTACCCCTAACATTTAGGGGGATGAAAAATAGATGTTGGCCGATTCTCATAGATACCGGATAAGCACAAAAAATTTATCAAAATTGGTCAAGCCGTTTCGGAGGAGTATGGCAACGAAAACTGTGACACGATGTGACAATTTTATATATTAGATAATATTTTATTTTTGTAAATTTATGTTTATTGAAAAAACAATACCTTTAATAGAAAAACGATAACTTTTAATCTAATCATCTTTAATACATAGAGCTTACTCAGTGAAATGTGTGATGAATAAGTTTTACGCAAAACGTGATGAGCTTATAACGAATTTAATCAAAACATCCCCCACCTGTCATCACTGTTCGGTGTTCGTTTGTCAAATAGTTCAAGTACATATTTCATTTGAAGTACTTGATGAACGATAAAGTACTTGATGATTTTTGTGTGAAAGGTGAAGGACAAAAGAAGGAGGCATTCAGCAGATAAAGTTTTAAGGTAGATATCAGATGATGGTGGTCAAATTCTTGACCACCACAAATAACTGGAATGAATGTCATATGTCAATAAATGGCATTCTCGAGATTATATAGGTACTCACTCAAGGCCTATCTACACTTGTGGTAGAATTTCTATATGATTCTATTTCAACGTAGGTATTTAATATATAGAATACGTCGAAGTCAAAAGAATACGCAATATATATCCTGCCAAACACGTAATAAAGATTTCAACATGTTTATATTGACGTGTTGTTATTCAAGAATATTATGGCTGGTTATAGCTGTGGTACTTAGAAATTTGTGCGATAAGGTGGGCGAATCGATTCCCGACACGATAGGAAGTCTCCTTGGATACCGTTGTCAAACATTTGCATGTTTTGAAAGCACGAAAGCTGATTCTTGAAAGCAGTGTATTGGTTCTTATTTTCGGACAAATTTTTGCTGCGAGCCAAGCTGCGCTGCGAGGTCGTCGGCGTAGCTAAAAACTTCATATAATTTTTCAGTTGCCTTATGCTCTTACACCATTAAAAAAATCATGATACATAAAGCTAATGAAATTAATCTAACATGCAGAAGGAATATATGCAAAACTTGCGTAAAGACGATTAATAAAGATTTTTCTTACTTAAGACCTAAGTTAAATACTTTTCTCTACCAAAGGGTTTTTATAAAAGAGAGTAAAAGGTATTGGGTGCTTTTAGAGTACCAAGACTGCAAACTAAAATAAAATGGGGGTAAATATTAAATCATATTCAAATGTCGTTCGTCTTCGTCGTAAGACAAACCAACAAAGTTACTAATCACTTAGTTTTTACTGTAGGTTTTTTGTACACGCATAAATATCATTATATGATTAACTAAATCTTTTAAAGCAAGGGGCCTTTGAGACTGACTAGAAAAACAGGTGAAGTTTTACTATACTGATGCTACGAATAAATTTCTGACTCTACGATTTTGGCAAGCAATCTTACGACCCGCCTGATGGTAGGTGTTCACCGTAGCCATGGATGCTCGTAATACCAAGGGTATCACTAAAGCGTTGCCAATCCTATTGTTGTTGAAAGGGCTCGCTGCAGATCCTAGCTACCAGCACAGCATATATTCGACGAGCAATGGGAAGCTTAACCGCAGAAACGTAACTTAACTTAATTTTTATAAATAAGGTCATCTGTAACTTTTTTATAAATAAGATCGAATACGTTTTGATGTTCGATTATAGTTTTATACAAGTATATAAAGGCTTTTATCAGCTTCACATGTATTTATGTATCTATCTCATTGGTTTAGATCTATCTTTTTATGAAAGTACTGCGGAGTCATTCAACGCAATTTTTCCCGACCAAGATTTCTGATTATCATGAAAATTAGCACACGTATTGAGAACCGATTACAGTATAATATTTTCTTAACCTTATCCTAATATCCTTACCAGTATCATAACGGAAAATACATTTCGAATCGTGTTTGTTTAAGGATACAATCAAAGGGTTTTTGTATCCTCAACTTTTCTTAGCTAAATACCTTCTTCATATCCTTTGATTATTTCATAATTTAAAAACTTTCTAATAAAGGGCAGTCGGTAATAGAAAATTTATAAATTAATTGGCGTGTACCTTTTAAAAGTTTTCCTCTGTCATATGGATTATTGTAATTTCTTATATATTTCCACGAATGCCAATCGAGCTACGTAAGTTGATTTTAAATCATCTAATTACGATTTTGATTTCGGTCAACAGTACTATAGATATGATGGCGTTTTGTGACATTAGTTTTATTTTCTCTTTCCTACTAATATCTAATCACAATTCATGCCAGAGTTAGAAATAATTGCCAAAAAAGGTTGCTCGATTCCGGTATTTTATTTTTACCTACTTCGAGATTTTTTTTCAAACAAGTGTTATAAACTCCTTTTTGACATCATCTTAATTTCTTTTTAATTTAATTAAGTCACGTTTTTGATATTGTCCCAAGAGAATACAACCGCTACGCTAGAATATTGACTTACGCTGCAGTTACGGACAACCGCTACGCTTATTAAAGCCGCTACGCTAAATTCGTAGAGGGAGTAAGTTATTGTAGTACGTAGTGTATTATCTACTCTGAGCCGTAGCCATACCGTCTTGGTTACATTCTTGTTATGAGCTACACAATGGTTACTTTAAAACTGATAAATAAACTATAACTAAACAATCCCAGTGTCCAATTGATCTGAAATTTGGCATACACATTTAGTTCCCGTGACAATGTATGATTATCTAAATGCTGCCATTTTTTATCCAATAAGGCGGCCGCTGTAAGATAGCTATTTATAATTTCCTTATTAACCCCTATGATATGGGTATCAACTGAAAGGGCTTGATGAGCGAAACGCCATTTTTTTAATAACAACTAATAAAATATTTACACTGTTCATAACTTATGGTGTTGTGTTCTATTCAAACTGTTGCCCTACATCTTTCTATTGTGTAGGTCTTTGAAATCATTCTCAAACTCGCATGTGAACATCAGTTAGGTACCTGTTTTCGTACCCGAAGGGTAGCCAACGGAACCCTAAGACTAAGACTGTTGTCCTTCTCCGTCCTGCCTGTCCTGTCCGTCCGTCTCCGTCCGACCGTCTAATCTGTATCTCATGAACCATAATAGGTAGACAGTTGAAAATTTCACATTTGAGTATTACAACAAATAATTATAAATTAAAGGGGCTCCTCCCAAGAAACGTATATTTATGCTGAATCTTAATTATGGCAACAAGTTAACGCTTAAAATGCTCACAGTGTTTGTATTGCTATATTCGCTAAAAAAAAAGAGCGAGCTTACGTCAAAATCTGTTAAAACGACATCGAAGGGACTACTCATATATTGAGTGGTAAAAACCGATAGTTGTAACAACCGGTGACAGGTATTAATAGGAAAGATAATATGTATATTCATGTAGGAAATTAAACCGCATTTTTTTGGTTGAAATTGTCGAGTGGGATACACCATATTCTTTTGCCAGTTCTTTGTTTGGAATAATCTCTAGCTTTGAAATAATATGCGATTTTTCTTCGATACTGATTTGTTTTCTTTTTTGCGACATGTTACAATTTTCACAGTTAACTCAACAATAATGTTTTGGTGCGTCTTGTGTAAAGATAAGTAACAAACTGACTTAAGAGATATGACGAAGCGGGCCTTGAGGCTACGGCATGCATGTGCTTTGTTTCTAAGAATTACAAAAGACCCTAAACTTTGTTTACTTTTACGATAATAGCCATTGACTATTATACTGTGCCAGATGTGGATACAGTTACCTATTCAAATTGTTTACAATACAGCTGAGCCGGTCGTTCTACAGATATAATTCTCCGAAAACATTAACCAAATGTGGTCGCTTAATGCGGTATGTCGTAGTAAACAATGTCGTAAAAACCAATGTTTTAGATAAGGCGGTCATATAACATTCAGCCAGGACCTTTGATTTTGGTAAATTTAACCTGTATGTGGTTCTAAACGATGTCGCCACAAACGGTTTTGACTTACAAAATTAACATTTGCGGTTTCCAACTTGCAGTTGGCCCGTTATTTGTTCATAAGGTACCTATGACCAAAGGCCTAAAATAAAAAAATAAAAAAAAAACAAAAAAAAAACATAACAAAACAAAGGCCTGATACGATCTGCTACTGCCATGGATTTTAATGGAACAACACTGGCAAAAAATAGTCCTTAAAGTAGAATAGCCATAGTTACGAAGAGAAGAAGAAGAAGATAGGATTCATAGCTAAAAAGTGATTTAAGTAAGAAAGAGTAAGAAGCTGTCTGTTTGTCTACATCCGTAGTCCGTCCCACACACAAGGTACCACCGTACCACACATGAATCTGTCCTCAGAATAATAACTTAAGCTCGCTGTAGCTTTAAACGCAGTATATCTAATATATTATCTACTCTGAGGCTTTAGTTATTGCCCTGAGGATCTGTCCTATGGTCCCATGTAGCGTTAGCGAAGTTTAGTCATTATTCTGAGGTCCCGTGCATGTCCTATGCTTATGTCGTTCTGTCATCTACGACACCGGCGATGGTAGTAGATACAATACAAACTAGTGTTGTTGCAATAGCGATAGTTTCTCTATCGATAGTTGACAATGAAAAATATTCGATAGCGCGAGTAGTCCTATCGAAAATAACGAAATTGTGCAATACTATCGACAGTGTCGATAGTGAAAATTAGTCGATTGTATTGAAATTTTTCGATACTATCGATTCTATTGATACTATAGAAATACGATACTATCGTCGTGGTTCGATAGTATCAGTAGTTTTGCTTTAGCAACTGTCAACGTGTTTTCGATACTATCGACTGGAAATAAAATGACACTGTCGGTAACACTGGGATAATCTAACTTATAGTAACCTTATGAATCAACTGCGTATGTAAAATATAATGAGTGATGAGATAGATGAACCATGTTATCACCGGTTAAATTGCATCTTATGAGCAAGTAATACTATCGTAATATCAATAGGGCAATAGTATCGATACTATCGATAGTTATTGTACTGATACTATCGAAAGTATCGATACTATAGTAATACTATTACTTATTTTTATCAATCAATACTATCGATAGTGTCGTCAAATGTCGATAGTTTCGATAGGACTACCAATAAAAGAACAGATTTTCAAGGTCACGATACTATCGATACACTAATAACAACACTAATACAAACCACAAGTCAAACCGTAGAGCCAAAACCTAACAAATAGTGCATGGTGATTTTTATTAGTGTATTGTGTTGTAGTACCTACCAAGATACAGAAAATAAATAAAATAATACATCGTTGACGTCGTTGGTGCCCAGAGACCTTTACCAAACCAATCTAATATTTACAGAAAGAAAATAACTTGGGACTACCCACTTACTAGTTACTAGTTACTACTACTTGTGTACTTTTTGTGGTACCATAAGAATTGATTTAGTTTTTTATCGCGAGCTGTGATACTGAATACCGATAGGATGTGTAGATGAAGAAAAGAGATTAATAGGTACCCCGCGTACCAAGTTATATAAATCAAAGTTCAGGTTCCTCAATTCAATACTTCCATACAATTATGGAGGATAGAAAATCATTTTTACTCTTTGATATGTGTCGATTATGTCTACAAAACCTTGCTTTTACCTATATTGGCATGGACTTACGTAAAGATATTCTGTGGTGTACAGGCGTAAATGTAAGTTTTTTTTTATATCACTAAGGTGGCACACAAGCATACAGCCCACCTGATGGTAAGCAGTCACCATAGCCTATAGCCGCTAGCAATACCAGGGGTATCACTAGGGGTTGTTGAAGAGAACTCACTGTGCTAGCAGCATTACTACTAGCGCAACTCTCATCACCCTACCTCTCTTTTCAAAAGCTCATGGTGTGAGTAATCACTGTACTTAAGTTTATAAAAACTCATTGGTACAGGCCGAGATTTGAACCTGGGCCTATCAGATGACAGACCACCACAGCTTAATAATTTCATATAATGTAATTATATGAAAAAATCTCATGCTATTTTGTGTTAATTTTACTTTGCATGCATTAATTCAATAAAAAAATCCTCTAGGTGGCTCCTTCCGAAAATTTACCCATCAAAATATGTTTTGAATGTCTGGATGTGATATCAAATGCAAAAAAACTTAAGGAAGCGGCTAGAAAGAATGACAAGCATTTGAGATCATTGTTTGGTCAGAGTGAAGAACCTAAGGAGCAGGTATTCATATTCTAGAAATAAATTTCCTTTAAATATTCTTGGATTATCCCTTTTGGGAATTGCAGAAGATACAGTGTGATATATTTGTGTAGGTACCCTCTGTGAATTCCCTACAATCCCACTATAATTGTTCTGTGATGAGAGTATTCAAGTTTTTCTTCCCACTTCCTGGACTACAAAGAAATACAATATGTAGGTCTTGATATGTATAAGTACAGAAAATTTCAAGAAATCTATGTTGGGAATGTTGTTTAAGTACTATTCAAGCTTAAAAAGAAATTATAGTACACCCATCTCAAGGCCACTCTCTCTAATAGTGTGATTACAATGAATTAACAAAGGCTATCTACACATATAAATCACTCTTAATCTTCACTGAACTATCATTGAATAGGGCATGTAAGTAGGGAATGCAAGTAACTTTTTCTTTATTTTTGGCATCTTATTCCATCTTGTTTGGCTTCTTACTCCCCAGTTACTAACGAAAGCACTTAAGAAATAAATGTGTAATTGTTATTAATTTTTAGATTTCGGAAACTAGTGAGAATGTAATATCAAGGTTAAATGTTGATATCACAGTAAAAAGTAAGTTTTTCAGCGAAGACCATTTAGCTAAAAATGGTGACACCCAAAAATCTGATTCCACTGACCATGTAAGTACCATTGGACCATGTTTTTATTAATTTAAAACACTTTTTGTCTAGAATGTTTGTTGCCTATAGATACTTGCAGTATTGTGGGTGTTACTAGTATGCTGCTATCCATGGTCAAAGGTCTCACTGTGCTAGCCATTCATGGTCAGCTTAAATAGAGGATACCCTACTCTGGGATGACAATAGTCCCAAGGTAAGGAGCTCTGAAACCCTCACTCGATGCAGAAACACACTTTAGAATGCCACCTAAATTTTTTTTACGGACATTCTCTTTACTTACTATGTCTCTTCTAAGTTATTGTGATGGTTGTCAAGCTCATCTGTCTGATGTGATGCTACAAGCAGATAGGGCCCAGATCACCTCAAATAGCAGGACGTCTCTAACCAATACACCATTGGATGATTCTTAACACTCCTAAAAATGACTGTATGATATTCAGTTCCTAAAAGAATTATTTTTTCAGCATCCAGCAGAAGATAGAAAGATCATTGTAAGAAAAGATTTATTTGATAGCCCCTCAGTTGTAAGTACATATTATGCTAGCTTCAAAACCCGGTGTTCCCTGGGTCACTGGACAAACCCACAAACACATAGATAAACTGATAGCAGAGATGGCAGAAACTATACATAGAGTGCCACAATTGTCCTCAATTTGTAGATTTTGCATCAACAATCTTTTCAAACATGTTCTCTGGTTCCGAGTACTCGTTATTCCATCACTGAGTTATAAGTAAAATTCGAAGTGGCACTCTGCACTCTTTGCTTAAATTTGTATAATGTATGGTGGGTGATCCATGGAAGGCCATGTTCCTTTGAAGGCCAACTATAAAAAGTCATAGTTATAGTTATGTCAAATTCCTTCCACCCATACAAAGTTCCATATGCGGCGGCGAGTAGCTCAAGTAGTTAACGATTAATACTCATTCCTTTAATTTTTTTTATAATATCCAAAAATATATTCTTAGTTATACGTCAAGGAATGTTAGCCGAGTTTGTTAAAGATTATAATATGTTAAGCATTACATTTTTCGTTTAAATGAAAAGCTTTTTATGTAGTTTTAGTAAAAGCGGATATTTTGATTATTACAATTCTAGTTTTAAGTTTAACGACTGATTTATATATAGATATATAATATTGGCCTTGCATGGAGCCCTGTTGTAAGGCTGTTAAGAAGAGCTTTATGAAAGTTAAGCTTAAAAAATAGTGAATACATCTACAATTAAAAAAGTAATTTATTTTTCACACAATAAAACAATGTATTTATTAGTAATTTGTTTCTTTAATTTATCCAGCAAATGAACTAATAAAAGGTCTTCCATGGTCCACCCACCTTACGTATGTACATATACATTTTATGAAATTTAGAATTGTCATTTAGCGACTATGTTTTAAAAAAATATATATATGTAGGTATGTGTTTAAATTTTCAGTCATCATCACCTACTACAAAATCTGAAGAAAAATCTCAAACAGATGATGGAACAAAATTTACTATGGTCAAACTGGGGCGCGAAGGATATGGTTATAAATGCAAAGTACGTGGTCATAATATAGCCAATGTTTGTTTTTAATTAATGTCGATAGGTATTTTTATATGCCGTCACTTTAATATAATTATAGAATCGCAGCGATTAATCAGTTATAATGCCATTTACAGTTCTATGTAACACAAGCCGCCTACCTAGTTTTAGCAAAAAATATATATATGAACGAGGATGCCCACACATAACATTATTTGTTTAGATATTTTACTTATAAAACCATTTTGCTTTTAATGAAAAGCAAGTATTGTTTTGTTTACTATTATACACCAATATCAATAATTCAGAAACAATATAATATATACAATACAATTTGCTATTCATCAGTATTATATGTGTACATTATTTTTCAGGTGTGTAGCAAAATATTTGACACGTGGAAAAAGTACTATTTGCACCAGCGGTTTCACAATAAAAATATAACATGCCCCATAGACAATTGCGGCAAGAAATTTGCCGTCAAAGGGGACTTGGATAAACACATACGAACACACACCGGCGAGAAGCCATACCGGTGCAGTTTGTGTAGCAAGCAGTACTCACAGCGCGGGTCGTTGAAATCTCACATAGAGGCTGTTCATCCATCTTCTGAAATGAAATGTGACTGATGGGATATTATATGCCGGTGACTGGAAACACACTTGAGTCTTTCTGGCCTGCTTTGATCAGGACGGATTGACTGAGCAGTAAGATATAATGTGAGCCTCTCATATTCTCGAACCAATAAGAAGAAAAACAGTTCAGGGTTTGGCTATGTATTTATCGGTTCACCGCAAGAATATTTTATACAAATATTTTAGCCTCAACTCCATTTTTAACTATGATTAGACATTAATATGATTTTAACGTCAAATAGTGGATGTTCGGATTGGGATGATAGCCGTCGTGGTTTGTGTGACCAGCAGTGACGGGAATCTTTGTATCCTTAAGTTTGATGTTCTTTGCCATCGACTTATACCAGTTATACGGAATGAGTGAACTCCGTTTGAAGAAAATAGTTAAGTGTTATATAATCATGTGATATGTTTTTATCCAGCTTGAACCGATGTCGAGACGTGAGTCGAGTGTAAAATTTGTAAATAACACTTGATGTATAAACGCTATATTTTTTGGTAAAGGTAATAAACCTGTTTTAAGTTAAATAAAAATATATTGTTTGTTCATGGCCGTCCCGAGTACTACTACATTAAGTAAGGATTATAACTTGTTATATTGTATGCTTGTTTATGGTAGTGGACGACGTTACCAGACTTATCTGAGTCAAAACTTAGATACCTATGTCGAATTCGAATAAAATAAAACTATTATTTTATATTAACTTTATATTATTTAATTAATATTATATAAATATTTACATAAATCCTACATCACAAAGTTAGGCCTATCTTAGAAATGGAATACGTGGGGTGGGCTATTTTGAATAATGAATATATTCTTATGTCAAAGCCCCACTGTCCACTCTGTATGATAACAGGATTAACAGGTTCACGTAGGTAGACACTAATGATATTTCGTGACTGTCCCATTAAAATCGTTCGTTATACTGTAAATAACTTATAATCCCCTTGTTTAGTATTTTAAAAATCAACTGTATTGACACTAGAAGTGTAATTGCTAAAAAAGTTAGTGTTTGGTCCCCAAAACATAACATCAAGTTTTATTCATAATAAAAAACGATCGTTTATTGATTTTCTAGTTGTTAAACTAGGTTTCAGATACTATTAATTCTCCATAAGACCTACAAATATTATTATAAATCGCTATTAACTGTTTATTCATTTCACTTATGTGGTTTTATTATGATGACAATTAAAGTCTATTAATTCCACTCCGTTGAACACGTCATAATATTGCTTGCCCGTCAAGGTAGTGAAATAAGTCGAATCGAATACAGCACGAAAAATCATTCCCCTACTTGTGGAACTTGGTGTTTCTCGATTGTAATTGAAAATGTTTCAAGGCCACTTCTCTTTACGCCCCCAGTCTCCGGAGGGTTAGGTATAGTTAATCACCCGCAGTCAGCGCCAGCCCTAGACGATGATCAGGGTAGAGCGACTCTTTTGGGGCCCTTTAGTCGATGCTCTAATAATTTATACGACTGATTTTTTAAATATCTGACGCCTATAGCGACCGTTCCTCTCGCTCTACGCTAGGGCTGGCGCTGCTCACAGTTCACCATAATGTGACAGGTAAGGTAAGTATTTCCTTTGAACACACTAGAAGTCTTCGAATACATTTTCTACTCATAGCCAAACCAATAAATATACTATAAAATAATATTAAACTTTACATCAAATTATACATAATCGATTATTGAGTGCTGCGTGGCTGTAACCGTAGCAGAAAATCATCGATTTGTCGTACCTATATTCCGTAAGGTACTTAATACGATCCAATAATTAATTACTTATTATACGGGGAACTTTACATATTCTTTACCGGTCAATATACCTCTCCATTATAATATGCAACTTTTCCCTACGTCTTAGCGTTTCAATGTACAATATATGACGAATAGATGTTCCGAGTCAGTGGAACGCGTATAAGAGAAGGAGGAATGTGCAGACCGCTACTACAAGCCCCAAGATAAGGGAATCTCGCCGCTTGCGTGAGTTTATCCGGTAGATAAGGCTGTTCAGCATGGGGAATCTGGAAAATTTACAAGTATACATTATATAAAAATATATAACTAATATTACGACTTTATCAGCCTTAAAGTCGAAATGGATAAAAATCTTGCAAGTATGGAATTGGTATAGGTCATGATCATTCACTAAAGCACTGGCGAGACAGCCTGTATGTTCCATATTCTTAGCGACATGAAACTGCAAAATTTCAAGTAAATCTCAAAGTAATCAAGTGAACATAAAATCCAAAATAATCCATCAATTGATCTTTTTAGTGCAGTAAGAGATCTCTGCCATCAGACAAAAACCGCACCGTCGACATTGTCATGTCGACCATAGATAATGATCTATGGTCGACATGACCGATATCAATAAATAAATGTTAATGATACAATCAAAATGTATCTCTACCATTATGATGAATGACACTTGACGATAAGTATGCCGAGAGTACGAAAGCACTAAAGATTCGTGGAGGCCGTACTATCCTTAACGCGCACCTCCTCATTGAGTATGGAAGGTAAAACTAATTTCTATCTCTCTTCTTAAAGGTAGAAGTGAGCTGTCGGCCGATACCCATTCGCAGTCCCAGTTCCCGTTTTTTTTTCCAAAATGTGACTAGATATTGTGAATAATTCTCACTTGTTGGTGATGTCATTGAACCTGGTCTGCATGCGTTTGAATGTCTGTCGCTGCGAGGAGAGGTGCTCCCGCGCTTCCATTGCTATGTTTATTTGCTCATCCACTAGAATGTGTGAACTGTAAATAAAAAAAAACATGATCGAAATCTCACAACTGTATGTTGCGCTTAAGGATTTGAAGTATGCACATTATTATGTTTATAAATAGGCCTATTTAGAGTACCCTAAGGTTTACACTTCGTTATTTGATTACCAAAATAGTAAAAAACTGAAAAAGATTAACACTGTTATATCAACGACTAGCTTTTTCCCCGCGACTTCACCCGCGTAGCAATATAGTATACTATTACCCGTTTGCCCGTAGGAATGAAGCATTGCCCCGCAGTGAAAACTAGGTCTAACTCTGTAAGCCTTGTATCAGTAGTCTTATATATATAGATGAGCTGAGATGGAATACAATTGGACTAATTAGAAAATTATAATTAAGTGCCATCATACTATATAATATTATAAATGTGAAGTTTGTGAGTATGGATGGCTGCTTGTGACTTGTTCATGCAAAAACTACAGAACGGATTTTGATAGAATTTGGAACTTAGACAGTTTTTAATACAAATGGATTAACACATAGGGTACTTTTCTAAGCCCAATGCAGAGAAAGTCGCTGGCAGAAGCTAGTTTAAATATATATTCTGGGGATGTCTGTTTAATACCTGTGCAAGTGATTAGCCTCTTTGCCGTATTGGTCTCGGCGGCTGAGGCCTAGCGAGACCGAGGGCGGAGGACTGCCGCCTCGCAGTAACTCTTCACGCTCGCGCCGCGCGCTCACCCGTGCTGATGTTTTTGAAAACTCTTGTTGGTAGTCCATAAGTATTTCTCTGTGCCTCTTGATAGTGTGCATTGTGGCAGCTCCATTGGGTGCTATATCGGCCATTTTTTCATTGATTGAAGAAAGCTGTAAAATTAAATCTATGTATATTTTTCACTTAATGGTGAAAATGGTACATACATTTATGAATTAAGGACACCAGTGTTTTGGTACTCCATACTCTGCTTCTGACATGAGGCGAACAAGGTGTAAGGCTTCAGTCTTTGTCCCTAATGCAAGAACAGTTATATTTTTGCAATTTACTAAAGCTATATACTCTCTAAACTCTCATTTCTTTGTTACAAACACAAATTTTGGGCAATAAATAAAATTATTGGATGTTTAGTTTAGTTTATCCTGGCATTAAAAATGTTCCTGTTTTTCTTTTCATAAGATGGACTAGTCATTCATGTGTGATGCTGTGACCAAGGGAAATGGGAATTCATTTTTATATACATATTAATGAATTATATTGGTAGTACCTTATTTAGCAACTGCTGCAGCTCCATGCACATAGTATCAAACATGTCATCACTGTTAATGAGTGGCACACTTTCAGAGCTGAGTCCTGCCGAGGCGGAGCTCATGCCAAGCTTGCTGAAGGCCACTAGCTTCATGTCTATGTCATTCTCCAAGTGGCGCGCTTGTTTTCGTAGCTCTGAGAAATGTAGGTGACAATAAACATCAAAAAATATACAAACAACAAAAATAACAACAATATTGAGAGAAACTTGAGTCTCACTTCTCTAAAGCAACATAGTTACTACATCATGCATGCCATATCATCATCTGTTTCATGTCAACTTCAACTATGTCTCTCGCTCGTGGCCTGAAAGACTCTCTTCATTTGGGGATGGTGCCATGCTAGTCATGCTACCATGACCATGCCAGTCGATGTGGATTTGTAAAGTACTTGCTACGTCACGGCATCACGGCACAGATTTAATTTTACAGCATCATAGGCAATTAAAATGATTATCAAATTTAATGCTTACCCTCCCAAGACGAGCTTGCTATTGTAGTCATTTTCTTTAAGTTTATTTAATTGACTATGTTTATCCTGGAACTTTAGAACAGAATTTTACACAAGAAATATAGATAATATTGTTTATAAAATTCCCCCGATAGGCCCGATAGCCCCGATAAGTAGCCTGTAATTTTGTATTTTGTAAATTTTAATGACATGGCATGACAATAATGTAGTGACATTGACATTGACAAAAAGATAGCTGCCAGCCAGTGGCTTGCGACAGCTGTTGTTGTCTTCTTCTTCTTCCTAAGTATGGCAATCAATCCCTTCAGGGACTATTTTTGCCAGTGTCGAGTGTTAGAGAATTTTCATGTTGCAAAATTTCTCGTGTTTGCCGCATTAAAATGCCTAGTGTCATGGATTCTAACGCCCAATGGAGTTTCTGGAGACAACCCACGGCAGTAGCAGATCGTAACACGCCGTTAGATTAGAGGTAACCTATTGACCAAAATGATAAATCACTAAACCCAAAAGTCGTATTATGGCATTATTTCCAATGCTCCTATAAATCAGTCACTAAATGAAACTTTACTGCACATATCGATACCAAAAATACACATTAAAGATCACTATTACACAATTTACGACACACTGGAAAAAATCTCAACCGCTCCGCCTGATTCCCGCCAAAAACTCCGCTGTTGTTGTCATTTAATGTTGTGCTGTCTATCAGGTTTTTTTATGCAGGCTTACGATTTATATGCGGCTCTGGATAAATTGCCTTTTAATGCATTTGTTACTTGCTTTTTTTTATTAACAAGCAACATATAAAACACCAAATATCTTGTTTTGGGACCTCCCAAATTCAGAAGTATTATCAGAGATTATACAAATACAAATATTTGTATAATCTGATAATACTAGGTAGATAGTAGATTATAGTAGGTAGCAAGTTATTATGTACGTAAGCATTGTTTGAAAGTTGACTGGTCTGGTCAGAGGGTCTGGTACAGCACAGCTAGCACTGTAGCCTTCAGCAGTAAATATAAAATCAGGTGTATAGTGATAGTTAATTGCTTTGAGTGAACGTGATGGATCGGGTCTAACAAACATGAACGTTCATGGTGCCCAAAGACAGAAATAATAATATATAACAAAATATGGTTTTTACTCTTGGAAAGAATAAAAAAATAATTTTATAGATATTGTACATGAAAAAGACCAGGCCAAAAATGTGTTGAACTTCGTTGGAAAACACAATTCGTTACAGCTGTATATTATTGTCTTCTTCTAGCATTCATGTAATTGACCACACTGAAAAGAGATAGAGTAGGTTCTTTTATTGTTTGTTTTATACACGTTAATTATTATATATACCTACCTACCTGATGATTCTGATTTTAAATATGGCAGTCAGGTTTCTTATGCCCTACCTACGCAAAATTATTTCGTTCATAAAACTAGACTATTAACAAATATATATTATTAATATAAGAACAAGCTTAGGAGCTATTTTTAATTGACAAGTTTAGCGATAGTTATGTTTCGTCTCGAACACCTTGAAACTTCGTCTAGCTCTTTCTAGCACGTTGATTATTTGTATTCCTTATTCGCTCTCACTATACACGGCCACCCCACCCATTGATTGCAGTTGTCTTTCTTTCTTTGGATTCGATTTCGCAAGAGAGCAGTGATGATTTTGTGTATTTAATCATGTTCCATTCCAGTAGTGTGAAGTTTTCTTGATTGTTACGTTTTAAATTGTAAAAGAGTGGTAAATTTTCGATTTGTTTGAAATATCGGGTAAAAATAATGATATCGTAAAACAAGGACGAATACAGCTCGATAGTACAGTCCAAAATGGCTGCTGTGAATAAAATGCAGAGCTTAAAATTCGATAAAATATGCCGTGCTTGTCTACAAATAAAAAAGGACATGAGACCATTGTTCGAACAACTCACTGCGACAATGTTGATGGGCATATCAAAAATACAGGTGAGCCATTACAGTTTAATATATCTACGGGTGAAACGACGATTTTGATTGTAATATTTTGGGAATGTCATGTTGTCTCTTTCGCACTCGTGCAAAAAGCGATAAAGTGCGTGTCGACAGCTGACGTCGCGTCATCTTTGTTGTAGGCATGAACAATTTCGAGAATTCAAGGGTGCTGTGCGTAATCTCGAAAATCGTTTGAGAGATGTTTGCCGTCTCTGTCTAACCCCCGAATCGATCGGTATGGTAATGATGAGGTAGCTATAAAGAATGAGATAGGTATTGGTAGATAGGTACCGGTAATTTGTTGTAGAAAGAAAATAAAGATGGTGTGTCCTTCCGAATTACTATCATCCCCTTCCGACAACTTCGAAAGCTTCAAAATGTTCAATACCACTTATTTCCCAAAGTTTTTACACATTAATACATATGCTTCCCGCTGTCTGTCTGTCTGTCCCTATGTATGCATAGGTTTTTAAAACTACGCAACGGATTTTCGAGCGGTTTTCTTAGGGTTCCGTACCTTAAAAGGAAAAAAGGATTTTCGGCTGTAAAATAATCAAACCTGTAAATCAATATGAAAAAAGATATGTATATATATGTGTAAATTGTAAAAAACTGTATATATATATATAAATTTAAGGTAGGTACATATAGGAGGAGAGGTACCTGACATATAGGATAAATTAGTTTAGCACCAAAATTAAAAATAAAGGTAGGGTGATTTGAGATTTCCCGTGGGTTTTGCAATTTTTAATTGGAGCCGCCCGACTGGGGACTGTACCTCGACCTTACGGAAGACCGCAGTGAAATAACACTACTTGATGTAGTGTTGTGTTGCTGCGGTAAGTAAGGTTGCCAGTGCTCCACGAGGATACGCTGGGCTAGTAGTAATGCTGCTAGCACAGTGAGTCCTTATCAACAACATAGTTGGTAACCTATTAGAGATACCCCTGGTATTGCTAGCGGCTATAGGCTATGGTGACTGCTTACCATCAAGTGGGCCATATGCTTGTGTGTCACCTTAGTGGTATAAAAAAAAACTTCGGTGGAATGTGGGTGTCGTAACACCTCTGCCTACATCTTCATCTACCCTTGAGTGAAGGCGTGAAGATATTACATGTATTATTTGCGGTATAGGTGTCTGAGGGCGATGGGCTGCCCACCCAGCTGTGCCTGCAGTGCGTGCACCAGATCTCTCGCTGTCACGCCTTCAAAGAGCTCGTAGAGCGCAACGATGCCGCCCTGCGCGACCACGCCAAACAACTCGCCGAAGAGGCCTTCAGCAAACAGGAGGTAACTCACATCGTAAGGGGGAGGTAGGGCGTAAAGTATCGCCCGACTGGGGACTGCAGCTGCACTTTCCAGAAGATCGTAGTTCAACAAGCAATTTTGCTAGCTTGTTGCCATGTGATTGAAGTGACCGCCTGCAGTTGTAGGCCTGTAGTAGGTACCAATTTATTTATGAGCTTTTTAAGCTTCCGAACCGAAAACAAAGGAGAGTTGTAATAGAATTTTCCATTATGAAAAAAAAATCCGCTTAACGTAAAGTCATTGCAATGTGAGGATTTAATATCTGCCGGAAGTACCTATTAAGAGAACCTTAATTTTTTAAATACAATAACATTTTGTATATTTCGTCTACCGCTGTAATGGTGCTAATTAGGCATTATGGATTCGAATGCTCCCACGCGCTGTCGACCTTTGGGCTATTGGAGACTCTGTGACTTGAGTTCTGAGTTTCTTGCCGGCTCTTTCAGTAGGCTTTTTCTGGTGGTAGAGTAGAGTACATAAGACAGCAACGTCATTCATAAGGCCCCTTAGGCCTATTAGGGCCTTTATACCGAATCAACAATTTAAATCTTACACCACCACCTAGGATTTTTTTACGATCTTACGTTTTGTGTTGCTCCTAGTTTAATTAGTTAATTTCGATCCAGGTCTCGCAGTCGCAATATCTCGAATACGTGGAGGTCCCCATGGGCCCTCAGTCGGACACCTTACTGGACGGTTTCTTCAGCCCCAAGCCGGAACAGCAACCAGAAAACCCACCCGTTAGCACCGATGGCAAGGACAACTTTGAACTTGAGAAGGTATTGTTGATTTGGTTATTGATACTGTCACAGTTAAATTGTTCATAAATAAATAATTATTGATTAACGAATATATAAAACGATACAAGTTCGGCTGACATATAATTAAAGATTGGTAACGCGCGAGTGATCGGTATTAGAGGCATAGATCCATCTACATGCTACAGTGATCTCCTCAGGAGGGCTTTCCGCTAGTTTACTTTGTTTTTAGTATAAAGACTGTCAATTTGAGTTCAAAAAGTAATAGTGGTGAGCCGCTGCTCACTCAGAATCATATTAGTTACTTGACGATGACGTTGCAAGGTGATCTCATCGAGTTCACAATGCAGGCATGTTCTAAGCCCGGCCATAATAAATAAAATGAAAAGTAATTTTATGCTCGAATTGTTGATATAGGCGACGGTAACGTTGGCAGCCCTGCTCTATCAAGTTCGAGCGCAACGCTTCTCTTACGCTTCACACTGGTATTTTGTACTGTCAAACGTATTATGTAAAGTCGAATTTTCCTCCTTGAATCCAGGCCGCAGAAACGGCACCGGCCGCAACCAAAGCAGAAGGGGATCTGAACTCGGATGAAGAGAACTATCTCCAGTTGGTGGTGTTCCAGGCCACCTCCACGTCCAGTGGGAGACACGTGTGCAACCTCTGCCATAAGGTAAGCACGTGACAATTTACATGGGTTCAGCTAACAATTAATAAAATCTCCGTTCTCGATACTTGATTAGTGAACACCCAGCAAGTGAAACACAGCAAGTGGTTTTCTACAATGCATGTGCGAAATTTTCCGGTATCTTTTTCAGAATGATTACGAGAAATTTGTGCAATTATTAATATAAATATGTTTTATATTATGTACCACAGTTATATTGACACGTTTTTTGGGTTCTTTATATTGGCTTCAAAATCAAATTAAATTACGTGAACAGACGTCAGACGATAGTCCTTAAGTATATCTTGTATGTTAAAATTTGGTAATTTAGACCTTCATAAGAGCCTTATTAGGGCCTAAACTGAATAAATGATTTTTGATTGATTGATTGATTGAAATGACGAGTCGATATTATTTGTAGGAGTTCCGCCACGCGCGCTGGTTGAAGCAACACATGCGGTCGCACACCAACTGGATCCGTGCCAACTGCAAGAAGCAGCCCGTATGCCCCATCTGCGAGCGGACCTTCAAGGTAACTAAAGTTATTCATGAATTAATCATTCTATTTCAGCCTTTTAACATACTAATGATGTGTTACGCTTTACAGTATACCAATAAATTTAATCATGAGTATCAGTGATTCACTCACTAAAGTCTCAAACATTTTCCGATCCTATTATTATCTACTGGACATATTAAAAATATTAGCATTGGTTTGTCCGTTCGTTTTCCTTGCGCTCCGATACCACTCAATCAGTGGTGACAACTGGTGAGAGACGCTCATCCGATTACTTATGATGATAAATAACTTTGGTGAGTTTTTGCACTTGTTGTGCGCCGTTGAGTGTCAGTTTATACTGCGCCCACGATAGCTTTATCATTAATCTCTTGTACTTAGAGAGAAACAGAAGCATTTGAAACACATGCCGGGCACAGCTTCTGTTGTGGTTAGATTAAAACATTTAATTAATGTATAATATGTCAATTTATAATATGGCGGATGCCAGACAACATTTATTCCCACCACATTCTGGTCGACGCCGCCGTCGTGGCAGACCAAAGCGCAGGTGGCGAGACGATTTGGACGGTTTCAATACGGACTGGCCAAGCGAAGCACAACACTGAGGCAATTGGTAAAAGAAGAGAGGCTTTTGCCCAGCAGGGGGCAGCTATGGCTAATAGAATAGAATGATTGTATTAAGAGTCGTATAATGCAACGCGCCTGGAATTTCTTTTCTATCCAGGGCCCGGGCATGTTAAAAATGCACATGCGCACCCACGAGCAGCGTCCCCCGAAACAGCCGACCTGCTCGGTCTGCCAACGTACCTTCCCCACGAAGACGTTGCTCTACCGCCATCGGCAGACGCACTTCGAGCAGAAGACCCACGAATGCACAGTCTGTGAGAAGCGGTTCTTCAGTGGCTACGCCTTGAGGTCGCACATGGCGCGCCACAGAGGCGAGAGACCTTACGTCTGCTCCAATTGCAACAAAAGCTTCTACAACCCGACCGATTTGAAGGTACGTTAAGTTTTATTAGAAGCGCATTAATTGTCTCATACTTACTCCGATGAGTCAGCAACCCGATATGTATTGGCATCTGAACTATTTTTACGGTCTTGTGAATGTTTTTTTTGCTAAAATTGCTAAATTGCTCGCAAAGATCAGCTTCCAGCTCTACCTTATTATTGGTCTCATAGTAGCGACTAATGTTGATAGACTTAAAGCCACCAGACGACACAAAAGATCGCAGACAAGTTACACATACTGATGTAGTGTCCCTGTAAGGTTTTCAGAGCTCAAAGATGCGCTGTACTGACAGTAATATGTTACTAGACAGTGAGTCCTCAGTACAGTAAGGTTGGCAATGTACTAATACCCCTGGTATTTCAAGCGTGACTTCGTTGATTCGATGCCATCTTCGTAGTATGAAAATAATGATATGGATCCATAGCATGAAAGGATGAATTCCGCAATAAGGACGCCTTAAACGCTCAGTCCGCTTGGTTTTTATCTGTATCACATTTTTAATATATCTTTAATTTTGGTGCAGACCTAGATATTTATAAATTTAATTTAGTGTAATGATATTTAAGTGTAAATAATATTTACGTGTTTTATTTGTTAATATATCGTAAATAAAACAATGATCAGTCAAAGATAGACGTCGTCGACAACGCACCGCACTTCAATTTATGGAACTTTTCTTCTTCCTCGTCTTTTACTTTGAATGCGTCCTCGAAGGACTTCTTGGTGCGTTTGGACAAATATTCCGGGAACTCAATTTTGAACCTCACTATTAAGTTCCCTTTCACTTTATTGGGACACGCTGGGACCGGCAGCCCTTCGTCTTCTATCACCTTCTCGTACGTGGGTGTTATGACGTCACTTATCTTGATCCTGAGTACTCTCTCGTCCAAAGTCCTTAAAGTGATAGTGAACCCGCACAGGGCTTCCTTTAAAGTTATATTCCGAACAGTCACCAGATCACTTAGACCGGATCTGACGTAGGTATCGTGAGGTCTGTCCTCCGTGATGAAGATGACGTCAGCCGGTATTCTAGTGGGGCCTTGGTCGCCCTCCTCTTTGAACCTGACTTCAGTGTTAGGATAGATACCAGGCTTTATAGGTATCGATAGGACTTTCTCCCTTAGCTTCAGCTCTGAACACGTCTCGTCTGTGAACACTAATCTCTGGATCTTCATTTTCTTCAAGCCACCTTTGAAAATTTCCTCGAGCGAGAGAGTGAGAGGTCTGACGATCGTTGCGTCCTTCTCTTTATATCCCTTTCCGAGAGGCGAGTCGAACATTGGCGGCGGGTTTTCGTAGTAATCGAGCAGATTGGCGTAAGGATTTGATGTGCCGAAGAATTCGTGGAACGTTCTAAGAGGTTCACCATGGTAGGAGTAGGGTTGAATGAACTCCGTAGGTCCTGGCACGCCTTTCTTTAGGCCTTCTTCCCCGTACTGGTCGTACACAGCCCGTCTCTTGTGGTCTACGAGTACCTCGTAAGCTTCGCCGATTAGAGCGAAGATTCTTTTCATGTTCTCGTCGTTGTCATGTCTCTCCGGGTTGTATTTCAAAGCGAGCCGGCGGTACGCCTTCTTTATTTCGTATTGGTTGCACGAGCGCTTCACGCCTAGAATACCGTAGTAGTCGAAGCCCATTATCAAGTAAACTTAGTGTAAGATTATTTAAAAAAATATGATAAATGAGTGTCAAAGACGATTTAGTTAATTATGTCATTTTAACGAAGGACGTCAATGTCACAGACTGACACTGTTTTTTTTTACTATATGTAAATATTTAAAGAATAGGTTACATTTGTGAGAATTGAAAATGTTTATGGACATACGATGGGCATCTAATTTCACTTTATACGACTCAATACAAGTAGATCTACCTACCACGTACGTAGTAGGTATATTATCTACTCTGAGCTACCATTATACAGTTCGTATTATATACAACAACTCTTTGAAGTTAATAAAAAGTCATACCAAATAATACTCTACGCGATCCCCTGTAGGTCCACTTCCGCTTGCATACTGGCGAGAAGCCGCTGAAATGTTCGGAGTGCAACAAGACGTTCCGGCGCCACTCGACGCTGTGCCAACACATGAAGAAGCACCGCGGCATCAGGAACCACGTCTGCAGCGTCTGCAACAAGGGCTTCTACGAGGTCTCCAAGCTGAACGCGCACATGAGAGTACATACGGGTAAGTCTTCGGCGCTTAGACATCATATGAGCCAACCACTCCCTACACTGTGGTACAAGTTTTATTTAGTTTCAGATCTGATGGCGCTGTGTGATAATCCGATGATTATTAATTTATTATGGATGTGTAACATCTTTCCTCTCGCTTGTGTGTAATCTGTCGAAGTGATTTCGTTACAAAAAGTCGGGAAAGCGTGCTCTATTTGATCAATGTGCGCACGCGGTCTTAGAGCCGGTGGTCTGATGTTATTCATCATCAAATTAAAAAAAAACATTTATTAAGCTATAGCATAGCTTTTATCGCGGGCCTTGAGCGTGGGGACCGAATCCAGAAATTCCGTAACGAAAAAAACCTAACACCCCCCCACTCCAACCGGCACAGCGGTGATACTTTTTAGTTCCATCTATCGATAAATACCAGAACTTTTAATGACTTTTTGAAATATCACGCTTGTCTCTTTAGTTCAGCAACCCGCCTTTAGGTGGCATTGGTTGTATTGGAAAACTACTGTAATCAGCTGTTTGTGAGAAAGTATATAGGTATATAAAAAAATACTGCAATAATAAAATAAATAAATAATTATAATTGCATAAGTTGATAAAAAAATGCTATGCAATAGCTTTACCGCGGCAGTCTCCGAGTGTTCTGTTTAGGCCCTAATAAAGCACTTATGAAGGTCTAAATTACCATGGTGGTGTACGCGTTGTAGGCGAGCGTCCGTACGAGTGTCAGTTCTGCGAGCGCCGCTTCGCGCAGCAGTCGGCCCTGATCTACCACCGGCGCACGCACACCGGCGAGAAGCCCTACAGCTGCAGGCTCTGCCTGGCCAAGTTCACCACCTCCTCCGCCAGGAACAACCACCTGGTCACACACACTGGGAACAAACGGTCAGAATTCTCGCTACAAGGAATCTTAACTCTCTTACTTTTAATTGGATTTCGAACGTCATTACTGTGATAGTTTAGCCATTTTTAATTGTGCCCGACAAGTCCGAATAAAAAGTCTGTGAATGACGTGTGAAACAGATATGACGTACTTTCCAAATTGGGCTTGCACTTTACGCACGCGAATTGTGGAATAAGGTTGCCGCAGCAAATTTTCCAAGGGAGTACATGCATGGCGTTCAACAAGTCGGGTGCGGAGAGAATTTTGAAAAGTTGGCATTTGACAACATATGATACCACTAGTATTAAACAACGTGGACCTTTAGACTTTGAATGTAATGATAACGCTCGAGTGATAGCCCTGGCCTTTACAAGCGTCCATAGGCTACGGTAACCGCTTACCATAAGCTTGTGTCATATTGCTGGTATAAAAAAATCGTTTCAGTATTCCGCTGCAAGTGTTCATATAAATATTGTGTGTGTGTGTGTGTGTGTATAGGTTCGTGTGCGCGGTGTGCCTGAAGGGCTGCACGTCGCGCACGGAGCTGCGCGTGCACGCCAGCAAGCACACGGGCGAGAAGCTCTACGCCTGCCAGCAGTGCGACCAGCGGTTCAGCTCCGCCTCCTACCTGGCCGTGCATCGCCGACACCACTCCGCGCAACACACGCACCAGTGCCATATCTGCGGGAAGGGTGCGCACACACCACGCACTGCGCGACACACACTACACACTACACACACTACTCACTTTACACTATACACACTTTACACATTACACTATACACACTACACAATTTACACTACACACACTACTCACTTTACTCTATACACACTTTACACTATACACACTACACACTTTACACTATACACACTTTACACTATACACACTACTCACCTTACACTACACACACTACACAATTTACACTACACACACTACTCACATTACACTATACACACTACACAATTTACACTACACACACTACTCACTTTACACTATACACACTTTACACTATACACACTACACACTTTACACTACACACACTACACACACTTTACACTATACAAACATTACACTATACACACTACACAATTTACACTACACACACTACTCACTTTACACTATACACACTTTACACTATACACACTACACACGTAACACTACACACACTACACACACTTTACACTATACAAACTTTACACTATACACACTACACAATTTACACTACACACACTACTCACTTTACACTATACACACTTTACACTATACACACTACACACTTTACACTATACAAACTTTACACTATACACACTACACAATTTACACTACACACACTACTCACTTTACACTATACACACTTTACACTATACACACTACACACTTTACACTACACACACTTTACACTATGCACACTTTACACTACACACACTACAGTCTGCTCAAACTACACAGTATTTACTATACACACTATAGTATGTACGATACGCACTAGTGAGAATAGTTGTAAATATAATATTAGGTCCTTACATATGAAATTGGCGTTTTTCGTACTGGCCACTTTAATCAAGAATTTCTCCTCTTTGGTAAGGAATTCCAAATTCAAATTTGTACAGCTATAGACTCATGTATTTGTGCTTCGATGATCGTCATTCATTTGTTTTTTTTCTGTTTGCGTCACTCATTTTACAAAATGGAAAACCTTAAATATCGCATTATTTACGAGTACGAGTTCCGCCGTGGCACTAGTGCTGCGGAAACAACTCGAAGGGTGAATGATGTGTATGGCGGTCGTGTTGCAAAAGAAAACACAGTTCGTTTTTGGTTCCAACGTTTTCGTTCTGGAAATTTCGACCTGCAGAACAAGCCCCGTGGACGGTCTGAGACTCAAGTTGATAATGAAGAGTTGAAGGCTATTGTGGAAGCGGATCCATCGCAAACCACGTCCGAGTTAGCTGCAGGCTGCAATGTTAGTGATAAAACTGTTTTAATTCACTTGAAGCAAATTGGGAAGATTAAAAAGCTTGAAAGGTGGGTACCTCACGAATTGACTGAAACAAACCGGCAAACGCGCGTCGACTGCTGCGTTACATTACTAAACCGGCACAATAATGAAGGTATTTTAAACCGAATCATTACCTGTGATGAAAAATGGGTTCTTTACGATAATCGGAAGCGCTCAGCGCAATGGTTAGATCCTGGCCAGCCAGCCAAATCCTGCCCCAAGCGAAAATTAACCCCAAAAAAGTTACTTGTTTGGTGGACTAGTGCCGGTATTGTTCATTACAGTTTTTTCAAATCTGGCCAGACTATTACGGCTGATGTCTATTGTCAGGAATTGCAAACCATGATGTAAAAGCTAGCGGCTAAACAACCTAGGCTGGTCAATCGCTCCACGCCACTGCTGCTTCACGACAACGCTAGACCACACACTGCGCTACAGACGGCTACTAAATTAGAAGAGCTTCAATTGGAAAGTCTAAGACATCCTCCGTACTCCCCGGACCTTGCTCCAACAGATTACCATTTTTTTCGAAATTTGGATAACTTCTTGCAAGGGAAAAAATTCAACTCCGATGGGGCAGTCCAAATCGCCTTCAAAGATTTTATTGATTCCCGTCCGACTGGTTTTTTTAGTAAAGGGATCAATGAACTACCTATGAGATGGCAAAAGTGCATAGAAAATAATGGTTCATACTTTGATTAATTAAATATATTATATTAAAAAATATTCGACTTTTTGTTCCTCCCATACAAAACGCCAATTTCATATGTAAGGACCTAATATAATATAATAATACTAAAGTACGCACTACACACGCTACAAACATATGTGTAGGTAGTGATACCAAACAATAATACATAGTTCCGTAGTTGCTATATTACCTGTTGTTACATGAAAAAAAAAGGCAGAGCACTGAGTTTCTTGCCGGTTCTTCTCAGGTGGCTTTTTTTCCGAACCGGTGGTAATTTAGACCTTCATAAGTGCCTTATTAGGGCCTAAACTAAATAAATGATTTTTGATTTTGATTTTTGATTTACCGTGATTGTTGTGTTCAGGTTTCGTGGAGTCGAGCTCGTACAAGAAGCATATGAAAGCGCACGAGGCGAAGGCTCAGGCGGAGCAAAGCAACTCCGACCCCGGCGGGGAGACCGGGGAGCCGGGGACCCCGCCGGGGGGCGCCGAGGGACCTGAGGACACTCAAGGTACATACTACATACATACTTCTTTCCTATTTACCTACGACTTAGTCCACGTGGATGGATATAAAATTATAGACAAAAACGCATCGTAATTATATTTTATTGTAATATAAAAAAACACTGCTATACGTAATGATAATATTAATAGTGCAAACAATTATTACTATCGACATTAATTGAAAATTGAACAAAAATCTTATTTCAAATACCTATTTCACATCGTTATCATTATATTCAGATACGTGATGACATACATCCCAGACCAAAGGTGTACTGGTTAGTATAACAGACTGCTACGCTAGGTCGTGGGTTCGATTCCCGCCGGAGCTAGCAAACATTTATGTGACAATTGACAAACATGCCTAGCGTCTGGATGTTTGGTATGACTATCAGCTACTAGTTTCCACAGTCCAAGCTTTGCGTTGTTTGTGGTCAGCTGTGTGATAATGCAAAAATACTAATAAAATAATTGGTCTCCTTGAAGTGGCAGTGCAAAAAGTTCAAGAAGTACAGCCAGTGGCAGAGAGTGCGCCGCGGCGCTACAAGTGCGGCGTGTGCGTCAAGTCATACATGTACCTCCACAGCCTCAAGAAACACATGCTGTCACATGTACAGGTACTGCACTGGACTATACATGTATTAGGGACCTAGGGATCGGAACACTGGGATACACGGAATTTACCTCGTATTTCTTTTAGCGGGAACTGGGGCCCAGAGATGTTAACTTGCTGTAACATAAATTTAGTCTAAAGTTAATGAGGAGCTAACGAGCAAATAAAATGTTTTTCGTCAATGCCGATATTTTACATTTAAGAATCCTGTTCACAGGAGCAGCAGCAACAACAACAACAGTTACATCAACGACAACAACAACAGGAGCAACAACGACAGCAACAGCAACAACAACGACAGCAACAACAACAACAACAGCAGCAGCAACATCAGCAGCAGCAACAACAACAACAACAACAACAACAACAGCAGCAGCAACAACAACAGCATCAGCAGCAACAACACCAGCAGCAACAACACCAGCAGCAACAACACCAGCAGCAGCAAGGGCAGCAGCTGCAGGTGCAGCAGGTGGCGCAGCTGGCGCAGCAGGCGGTGCTGCAGGTGGGCGGCGTGCAGCAGCTCGCCGTGCCGCTCCACGCGCAGCACGTGCAGCAAGGCATCACCGTCTCCCCGGTACGCCTCCACACCATACCATTAAGCGCGCTACACACGTTCAGTTTTAACTGTACAGTCGAACTGTGCAGTTAAAACTGAAGGTGTGTAGGCAAAGCTGCGACTGTGCAGTTGAACTGACGATCTTAGATAAAACTGTACAGTCAAAATTGTGCAGTTAAAACTGAACGTGTGTAGCGAGCTTAGGAAACACTGTGCAGTTAAAATTGCACAGTCGAACTGTGCAGTTAAAACTGAACGTGTGTAGCGCGCTTTAGGTGGCATACAAGCATACGGCCCACCTGATGGTAAGCAGTCACCGTCGTCTATGGACGCTAGGGGTTTTCACTAAAGCGTTGCCAACACTGTTGTTGATGGGGACTCACGTTGTTAGCAGCATTACTACAAGCCCAGCGTATCCTCTAACGTCAGCGTAAATACAACACTACATAAAAATAGTGTTATTTCGCTGTGGTCTTTTGTAACGTGGAGGTATAGTCCTCAGTTCTTTTCAATACGGCTCGGGACCGTAGCTATTCTTAAATGTAAGGTAGGGTATAAATAAATATGTGAATTATAAGATACGTGGTTGATTCGGATGATGTCGCTAAACGGCGATGTCTAAAAGCGAATTTTGTATTGATAGCAATACCCTGGAGAGGGGCGTATTACGCCAATGTCGTTGAGGAGTACTAATATCCTATGAACTTGCTCGGATTGATGATTCACAACATGACCTCGAGAGCTTGTACCGAATAAAAGTAATGCAAATGGGTCAAGAAATGCCGGCGTAATATCTCTACATAAATAAAAAAAAATGAACATGGATGACAAATAATTTGAGAACCTTCTCCTTTTTAAAGTCGGCTAAAATTGAGATTTGTTTAATATGTAGTAGTGTTGTATAGAATTTGATAGTGAGTTGACCCGAGCCTAGTGTAACAGTTAGTGTAATAATTATAATAAATCTTTATTAACAGGCAAAACAGTAAAGTAAAAAATAAGTAATTAATAATAATAATAATAATAATGCTTGGACATTATCACACAGCGCCATCTGGCCCCAAACTAAGCAAAGCTTGTACTATGGGAGCCAGCAGCTGATATAATACTTATAATACATACCAAACACCCAGACGCAAGGCAAACATATTTGTCACATAAATGTTTGCCCCGACGGGAATCGAACCCGCGACCCCTAGTGCAGCAGTCAGGTATACTAACCACTAGACCAGCGGTCTCGTTAAATTATTAAAGTAATGATTGTTTCAGGGCGGGCAGCACTCGTATCCGGTAATATCTTCAGTGCAGTCGCTCCAGCTGCAGCAAACACAGCAAATAAACACGGTACCTACTATATATATATATATATATATACTAGCGGCCCGCCCCGGCTTCGCACGGGTAGACTTTTATATCAAATATTTTGTCTACCCGTGCAAAGCCGGGGCGGGCAGGTAGCCTATGCTAATCAGTAATAGTGTAGCTTTCTAACGGTGAAAGAATTTTTGAAATCGGTCCAGTAGTTTCGGAGCCTATAGACATTCAAATATTTTGTCTACCCGAGCGAAGCCGGGGCGGGAAGCTAGTATAATATATAGCCTATGTTACTCAGTGATGATGTAGCTTTCTAACGGTGAAAGAATTTTTGAAATCGGTCTAAAAAAAATATTTAGGCGTGGACTACCCCTAACATTTAGGGGGATGAAAAATAGATGTTGGCTGATTCTCATAGATACCGGATAAGCACAAAAAATTTCATCAATATCGGTCAAGCCGTTTCGGAGGAGTATGGCAACGAAAACTGTGACACGAGAATTTTATATATTAGATATGCACATTACATTATCATTGCATATACATATTACCTATCTCCTTCACACAGAGAAAGGCAGAAGGAAGGAATAGGTTTTTATTGATCAAAATGTACATAATCAATTAGATTGCAAATATAAGGAAAATAAATTAAAACATTTTATAATAATACTAGCTGTTTCCCCGCGACTTTGCCCGCGTATCAATATATATAGCCCAAGTTACTCAGTGATAATGCAGCTTTCTAACAGTGAAAGAATTTTTGAAGTCGGTCCATTAGTTTCGGAGCCTATTCAATTCAAACATACACACACACACACAAAAATATTAATCTTTCCTCTTTATGATATAGGTATAGAATATAGATTGATTTGTGTTTGACAGATTATTATCTGGATTTGTGTCACAAAACAAACGCGTCAGCTCGGGTGTTCCACAAGGCTCCCACTTGGGTCCTTTACTTTTTACACTATATATTAATGATATTAATAAGGTTATATCACACTCAAACGTGTTGTTATATGCCGATGACACTAAAATATTTTAAGAGTTATCCGGAATAGCACAGATTGTGACTTATTACAAGATGACCTCAATAATTTCTCAAAATACTGTAATGATAATAAACTACTTCTTAATCTAGATAAATGTCACGTAATAAGCTTCTCTAGAAAACTAAATACCTTTCATTATGACTACAAATTGACTGGCAAATGTCTGAACAGGGTAACCCAAATTCGAGATCTTGGTGTTATAATGGATGCTAAGTTGACATTTGTCCCTCACATTGACTCCATTGTTCAAAGTTCTTTTAAACAACTCGGTTTTATATTGCGAGTAGGAAAACCTTTTAAGAATCCTTTAACATATAAAATATTATATAATAGTTTTGTTCTTAGTCGACTAGAATTTGCTTGTGCCGTCTGGAAGCCACACTATAAAGTACATATTAACCGAATTGAAAAAGTTCAAAAGAGGTTTATTAGGTCACTAGAGAACAGAGTTGGTCGGACCTATTCTAATTATGAAGACTCGTTAAAATACCATAAGATGAATTCTTTGGAACTTCGGCGTGACTGCGTAGATAGTGTCCTACTTTACAAGATAATCCATAATATTTTAGATGCCCCTTCACTACTTCATAATATTTATCTTAAGGTGCCCCGAAGACTCGAACGTAATTGTCGTGATAAACGTTTATTTCATATTCCCTTTAGCGGAACATTGCACAGTGATAACATGTTCATAAAGCGAGCCTGTAGACTTTTTAATGAGTGTGACAAGTTACACGACACTGATATATTATGTTGCACAATCGCCTCATTAAAAATAAGTTTTGGCAAATAAACAATTTAATCAGTTTTTCTATCTCACCACAATATATGTTTAATATATTTTTAACGTTAAATGTTTTTATTTTCTTTATGTTGTTCTGTATTCTTCTTATAATATGTTTTTATAAAAATGTTTCATTTATTGTGAAAAATTCTAACTTCACTTAGTTTTAAGGGTCTTCTATTTCTTTTCTAATAATCTGATTTTATACGTTAGCGGATCGCTGTAAGGAACTCAGAAATTTTTTATATCAAATATGTAAAAAATATAGGGAACTATAGGTTTGATTATAACAATTTCTTTTCTCTTTATTAAGATATATTCTGTATAACCGTTTGTTTCTTAAATAAATAAAATAAATAAATAAATTATATTTAAAAAAGAAATATTAATGTTGGTAGCGTTACGTGATAATTACGTTGAATTTGCATACATATTTATATCACAATAAGGTACGACAGTACTTAGTATATTATCTTCTCTGAGGTAGTACTGAGCTAGCAATTCGTTTGTTACAGCAACAGCCGCAGCAACTCCAGGTGCAGACGATACAGATACACCCGCAACACCAGCCGATACAAATACATGTGAGTTTATTATATAGGAGAGTAGGATATTGAAGAGTTGAAAAGACACTAACATCGAACATAATTTTTTCGATTCGGAATATCAATTACAAAAAGGACATCATCAATTTTGGTCCAAATCTGAAGGTGCGCAAATGCGTTGGCCAGCACTTTCAGATTTGGACCAAATCTGTATGAAACATGGATGATGTCCTTTATCAAATTGACTCGCATTCTCTTGTTACCTACGGTACTTTCGTCCTATTGGTGCGAGTGATACATTGTGTGTGCGCAGGCTGTGGGCGTGCAGCAAGTGCAGCAGCAACAGCTGCACGTGGCCACCTCCTCCTGCCAGACCATGCTGCCCAACATACTGCAGGTCACACACATTACATATACACACAATGCTAACCTTACCTAGCCTCACAGATCGTTCATAAGGCATCTACTATTACCTCCATGTCCACCCCAACATTTTTATTTTTTTATACCACTAATGTGGCACAGAAGCATACGACCCACCTGATGGTAGACAGTCACCGTAGCCTATAGCCGCTAGCAATACCAGGGGTATCACTAACGGGTTGCCAACCTTGTTGACGGGGACTCATTGTGCTAGCTGCATTACTACTAGCACAGTGATTTCAACCTAGCTCTGCTTATATCCTACTGCTACTAATATTATAAGTTTGTAAGAATGGATGTTTGTTTGTTGTTCATTCACGTAAAAACGGCTCAACGGATTTGTATGAAATTTGTATGGGTAAATGTATAGGAAAATGTTAGGTTCCTCTGGGTTTCGGTTCTAAGCTCAACGCGGACGAAGTCGCAGGCAGAAGCTAGTTTTCAATAAATTGTGATGCGTGTCTACAGCTGCAACCGGGAACGGTGGCCGTATCGGGGCTAAGCCAACCAGAGTTGGGTGTGGCGCATCGCATCATACTGCAGCCGCCATCCCACCCCGCCGTCTACACCATACACCACTGACCGCATCATACTGCACTGAACTACAATCAACTGGATAGGAGGACCATATATTCCACGACCACAGACGACACGGGATAAGGGCAGGGACGATCTACTCACGTGTTTTAAACGCCATCCACTTGGGATGGAAGTGTTTTAACAAGCAATTAATTACATGTAGTTATCTTCTAAGCCTATAGGTGTAAATATCTTAAGACTTGTTCACGCTCGCGCTTAAAGAGTATGTTACTCTGAGGTGTCAGATCGTGTGACAATTCCTATTCTCAAATAATATAATGTTTTTTACTATTTTGTGATTACTTACAGGTATAATAACTGTACTTGTAAATAAGATTATTCAGACTGTAACTGATGAACATACAAAAGCTTTTTTCGTACATATATATGTGTATTGTATGCATGCTGAATTAAACAGACATTTTGTTATATAATTGTATGTGTCAGATCCATAAAGGTGCAGTTATAACGTAGTTAAACCAAGGAATAATAATACTTAGCCTAGTTTACCATCGCATATGAAATATTGATAGTTTCTTGTTGCTATAAGTCCTATAGTGCAGGATCTAGTGATTCAGTACGGCTTCTAACATTATAAATATTTTTTTCATACGAGTTATCTAGTTCTATATCTATTCATAGTGAAGCAGTGGATAGTATCAACTTACTAATAATTATACATTATCTAAGATTTGAGTTTATTTTTTGTTATTTCTGTGTATAGATTTTCGTGTTTACTGAATGAAACATTAAAATGGTGTTTGAAAAGAATGGGTGTTATTTTTTAAAGGGTTGGGACTTGGGACTTGGTTACCGTACGGTATTCGAATGAAGAATAAAAACGTCATTTATATATTATAATTTAAACCACTATATTTAAAAATTAAAAGAACATCAATGAAACTAATGGAAACTTATCAAATAAATGCAATTCATAAATTCACATAATCGCTAGAACAGACATCGGAGACGAAAGGGGGACAATATATCATATATATTTTGGCACTAATCAATATTTACAAGATAAATAAATATAAAGCAAGCCTTAAACTGATATAACGTTCGAGCTTTGACGACGGCCATACACGAATCAGCACTGAAATGTGTTGAAATAGTGATAGAGCAAAAAAATAACAAATAAAAAATGTAGATGGAGATGACAACGAAGTGACGCCGGTTAAAAGTAAGCTTTGCAGTGTAGTATACACAATTACACATCTACAACAAATACAACCTAACTACGCCTTGTCCACGCATCACATGTTTAAGAAACCGGCGTCAATTCTTTGTTCGCCAAGCTCCACATTTTTTATTTTATCTAAGACGTAGAGTAGTATGAAAATCTACGATGTATGTCACGAGGTATTTTTATGTATTGAATGTACGACTTGAAGTATTTAATTACACACAATATGTCACAAGCAAACACATACTTACGACAAATAAATCAACGGCTTACATTTCAGTGCACAGACAAACGAATATACTATTGTATTGATTGATTTAGCCATTTCAAAAGTTTTATTAAACGTTTACACAGTAAACATTTTTTCTCACTTCACTTGTTTATTCTTTATAATCTTGGCAAATTTTATGCTGCATTCTCGTTCATAACGGTCGGAAGTGACTCGGTAGTTGTATTATTAATAAACTATTTGTGCCTCTACACTACAGAGCAGAGGCGCAAGAACCTATGATTTGCGAAAAAGTATTCGTATCGTTTACGTAAACATTTGCCATGGTGTTTGTTTATGTATGTCCGGACTTTTGATATAAAACGCCCCCTATCTATAGAATATAGAACTAAATCTATATATAGAACTAAACCTCGTGTATAATCTTCTTCCGAAGTTATCGTCGTTGCCTTGGTCGTTGCTTATTAAAGTTTTGTTTCGAAATTCCGTACATAAGGTTACCATGGAAATGTTTACGTTAACAATACGAATACTCTTGCAAATATAGGTGCTACATTTAGATAGAGTAGTTTGATATAGAGAGGACAAAAATGCTAAACAAAAGTTTGTGCCTTTAGGGCGTACATCCATTCCCCTGGCTTAATTCAACATCTTTGACCACCACCAATGGTGCAAATGCTACAAGGCACTACTTGGCCACTTCATAAATATGTAACACATTCCTATGTTGGGATACATACAAATATTTCCATATCCATCTTATTTTAGACTAAGCCTAAATAATTCGTCCTTCATTCTCGTGTAGTTTTATTAACGTGGATCTCCTGCAAAAAATCATGTACCACAATTTCAACTAAATATTCAGGCACTTTGATTGTAATCAAAATTATGATTCTTTTTCATTCGGTCCGAGCTTGAGAGGTTGGCTTCATCGTAGGTAAATTAAATTCTATTAAAGCCCTTTGATGTTTAGACAGAGAATGGAATTTACTTATGGAATGGAACGTATTTATACAGTTGGTACGTTCAATAACATGTTGTTTCTAACCGGTAGACACCGGTTAGAAACAACATGTTATTGACAACATGTTATTGAAAACATATAAAATATATTATATTTGTAAGATGATGATGATTGCTGACTACAAGACTAAGTAATACATAGGTATTGAAGTTATTGATAACATTTTTGAGTAATATTTTACACTAAATGTTTAATACACAAAAAAATGGAAATACATCAAGTTTATAATATCCCTATTTAAACAATTACATACGTAAAAGAAAGATAAATCTTATTAATTCTTTAGTGATACTGGCAGCAATGATCCTCGAAGAGCATTTGTGTGCTATAATTATTAAAAACTCAAAGAACAAAGTTCTATTCATCAGGCAATGTGACGACAAATGGTGCTGTGAATACGACGTCGCCAGCGACGTATTGTAAACGAACTTTCTGTTTTATGTAAAACTATTTTATTACCTATTTAATGAGAGACTTATACATAGTAAGGTTAATGACTTTCGTTCTCTCTCTAAATATATTTCAATGTAGCACCATCAAACACACCACATACAAGTCTATCCAATATTGAAATTAATTTAGTGGCGCCTGAATGCCCATTTCTTAATATAAAATTTCTTTTTGTCAGCTTGACGTCATTGTTGGAGGGTCAGCCTGACGTCATTGTTGGAGGGTCAGCTTGACGTCGTTGTAGGTGGTCAGCTTGACGTTATTGTTGGGAGGTCAGCTTGACGTTATTGTTGGGGTCAGCTAGAGGCGTTGTTGGGGGGTCACCCAGTGGGCCCTAGACGCTCGGCGCACTGCAGTCGGTGGCGGCGGGCTCAGGCGCGTAGTGTATGAAGGCGGAGTGCTGCGGGAGGCCGGGGGGCAGCTTGACGTCGCGGAAGTAGCGGTGGCGGCGCGCCTCCTTGGCAGACACGCGCCGCGCCGGGTCATACACCAACATCTTCTGCAGCAGATCCATGCCGTTCTCGTCTAGGTTTTGGACCTGAACAATCAAATACGAAAACAAAAGAGTAAAAATAAAAATCTACCTTAGAAAATAATAAGTGGTGTCGATTCTGTTGTTCAAAATTACGAAACTAATTGACAGGTCTAAAAGTCTTGCTATCCCTTTCTCATGTGCGGGGTTAAATAAGAATGGCAATATTTTTAGACCTGTCAAATTAGTTTAGTAATTTTGAACAACAGAATCGACACCACTTATTATTTTCTAAGGTATTCTTTTCTCGATTCACACGAGATCACAAAACAGCTGTTTCAACCTTGATTAATTTGACAGTATCGTAATAAACTATGGGAAAAGAATATTGTTTCTAATTATGAATTACATTGCAGCCTCGAGGATACGCAATGTGATTGTATTAATTTCTAAACGTAATGTTACAATATTTTGTATTGTCCGTTTACCTATTCATTCAATAAATAAATAGATGCGCCGTGCTAATAGTAAGGTGTCCCCGACCAATCAATGCGCTTATTATTGTAATTATAAATTCAAGTTCACAATGACCAGTTAAACGCAGAGTTTCGAATCAAACAGTTGTGTCCTTTATGCGTAAGATACAATCAATAAAAAAGGAATATCTCAACTATTTGTAAGAATAAAAGTGGATCGATAATTCATAGCAGAGAATGTTTTTTATCCGCAAAACATACTTTTTTGAAGTACATATATTTAAATTGCCACACACATATCCAAAATGTGCCTTTAATTTATTTTAATTTCGCTTAATTTAATTTATTTAACAAATGCGTGGAACTCTGTAGCGCCGCTTTCCGGGGTAGAGTATTAATATTTGCGACACAGTTTCAAGCTACTGCAGTATTATAGCATTATTTTGTAAACTCTTTAATTTTTGTTCCTGAATAAATAAATAAATACATAAAAAAATAAATGCTTGAATTTTATTCCACTGTTAATACACCTTTACCCTGCAGCTGTACCGATGACTCTCTACACTTGTTTCTTAACGCGAATGGACTAATAGTGATGCACTTACGTGGTTGTGAAGGTTGAAGGTATTCCAATTGGGGAAGGTGGGCTTGTAGTCGGGTAGCTGGGAGACGCCGGGCCAGATGTCCTCGGTGGGGGTTCGCAGCATTCTACAAACACAATGTAACCTTTACAATCATCTATACAAAATTTGTCTCAGTCATTTCGAAATAGACGCTTTTGCTTAACCTCACACGGCTATGTGATCATTAGAGTATTGTTTTTGGTCTGCCTGTTTATTCACTAGGCTAAGGTCTGATAATGCTGAACGGTTTTACAGGAGTTTAATTGACAGTGACAATTTTAAACTAAGAAAAACAACAGGTATTCACGGGATATTGTCCTAAATTCTCCCAGGTGAAAGATACTTATAAATATTATGACATAGATAGATACCATTTAAGTGGAATTATTAGACAAAGTGTAGTGTACCTAAATATGCGGAACAGTTGATCAATTTCCGAGTCCCCTTGGAAGAGAGGTTTCTTGGACGACATCTCTGAGAATATGCAGCCCACCGACCAGATGTCAATGGGACACGAATACCTGCAACAAATTACATCATAATATGAATAAAACAAAAAGCCAACGTAAATAAACAACTAAATATCACCAAGTAAAAGACCAAATTTTATGTTATTAAGTTCGTTTAGATTGCGGAAGATTAAAAGACAACTGTGAACAATATGTTTTGTATAGAATAGAATAAAAGTCCCAATAACAATAAACCTAATAAAAAAAAACGAGCGATTCGTACCGTAGTCGGATATGATGTGAAACAACTAACCACTAAATCAACCCCGCGTGCGCTTATTGGTCAAATCAAATAGCGCGCGCTTCCCCAGCTTCCTGATACTTACTTCCTGACTTTTCACGAAATAATTTCCAAAGATTGCAGGTAAGCGAGGAAGATGCTACACATCAATATACTCAAACTCAAAAATATCTTTATTTGACTAGACTTTACAAGCAAGCACTTTCAAATCGTCAGAATCTACCACTGGATTCGGAAGGTCAGTTTTGCTAAGAAGCATCCGGCAAGAAACTCAGCAATTACTCTTTTAAAAACCAAAAGAATTACATAAAGTTTACATTTCAAATACTAACTTTACATGGATACCTATATAATCATCTCACATAGTATAAAAAATAGAGCCTCCAGTCCTCTGTACCTTTAGATCTTTTTAAGAAAGGAAGCAACGAACGCAATTTTAATAGGGTTTTCACTAATAGATGGGAGTGATTCTCGAGGAAAGTTTTAATGTATAATGCACCCGTGCGAAGCCGGTGTCGGTCGCTAGTTATAAATATTTACCTCTGGCTGCCAAGTAAGACTTCAGGTGCTCTGTACCACAGTGTGACGACTTCGTGTGTGTACACACGCACTGGTACACCAAATGCGCGACCGAGACCGAAGTCCGCTACCTGTTGAGTATTATCACATTAATTCGGCTAATATAATAAACTACATCTTGCACATGACTTCAGCTCATGTTCATGTTTAGCAAATTTGTTCAGGAGTATCTCTAAAACATACAACACAGATGTTCAAAATTTTATTTAAGGTTGAAGAGAGATTGAAATTAGCCTAGTATGATATTAAAAGACGATATTTAGGGTAACATAGGGTACTTTTACTTATAATCCAAAAATCTATTCCTAGATGTAGATTTTAGAGGCTTTAAGTGTGAACTGATGAAATAATTTATACAGTTTTTTGACATGACAGTTGGTCCAGTGGTTGGTATACTGCTAAGCTAGAAGTCCCGGGCTCGATTCCCGCTAGGACACACATTTATGTGATAAACATTTGTTATACTCCATCTGTGTTATTGGTATTTATAAAAAAAAACTTTTATAAAAATTCTTCATTTATAAAAAAAAGTATTCTATCAGCTGCTGGTTCCCACCACAGTATAAACATTGATTAGAATGCACTGTGTGATAATATCAGAGCATTATTATTATGATCATATATAGTTTGTGATTATGATACCTTTATGATTCCAGCCTTGTCAATGAGAAGGTTCTGTGGCTTGAGGTCTCGGTGCAAGATGCGGCGCTGGTGGCAGTACAGGATGGCATTGTTGATCTGGTACAGGTAGCTCTTCACCACACTTGGGTCCATGAACTGAAAGAGCAAATGTTACAGCATCTATCATTCAACAGTTCCAACAAGTAATTACGGTTGACACTCATAACTCACAGCATTGCTAGGCTAGGTTTTCCATTTGTTTTGTGATTTAAACTAATTGCAGACAATAGGTCAAACATAACTGTGTTTGCCTTAAGACTAGATGTATCAGCCTGGGATTCTTCAAGGGTGTGATGGAGTTCTCAAGGGTCTGCGATGCACAATTGATATTCCTAATGTTGCAAGCGCCCATAGGCTAAGGTAACCACTTACCAACGGGCGGGCTGTATGCTTGTTTGCTACCTTAGTGGTATAATTTTTGTTTATGTTTGTTCTACATATATTAAAAAAATATTATACTTATGTTCCTATCACTTATTTGGTACCCATATAGTAGAAAGTTGCTTATTTAGGGAGCAGTCAGACCTGTTATCAAATATCAAGACAGCATGCTCATAAAAAAAAAAAAATTGCCCCATTGAATATGAACCTTTGCTTAACCATTGGTCAATATTTTATTATGTCACAACATAATGAAAATAACTAATATAAATTAAAAAGAAACCAGCTGCCTTAATACTATGACTTGTAAGAAATTCTTTTATAGTACTGAAAGAATTACCTAAATTTAAAACTAGCTTCCATCTACAAAATACTTACATACAGTCATGATATGACTGACTCTATAAAGAACACAGCAAGTCTATTAAAAAACAAATATTTTATCATTTTTTTGTGGAATGCTTTTGTGTAAAAAAATTGACTTACTTTCCCTGATCCCAGCGAGTCCATGTATTTCTTCAGGTCCATGGTGAGGAACTCGAATATGAGGTAAAGTCTTGACTCCTCCATGAGCACATCCTCTAGTTTCACTATATTTGGATGATTTAGCTCTTTTAGGAGCGAAATTTCTCTACAAGCATCAGACTTACATTAAGTATAGGTTATAGGTTATGAAATGCATGCTTAGCTGGTGGCAATGCCATGTAAATTATTAGGTAAACAAACAACACGATTAAACAATAACACTAACCTGATGGCTGTGGGAGGTATGCCTTCATCTTCAGATTCCAAACGAATCTTTTTCATAGCTACGAATTGTCCTGTAATTTTATTTTTTCCCTTGTAAACAACACCATAAGTACCTTCCCCTATTTTCTCAATTTTCAGGAAATCATCCATCATGTAATGAAGAATTTTGATAGATTTTCGAAAACAAAACGCGTGAAGAAAATGCTTCTTGTTTTGGAGCGAGTACCGCGTTCTGCAGCTATATTTCTAAACGCATGGATAATGTAACAATATATTAGCACCTCCGAGGTAAACTAATGTGCCTAATGCCTAAGTTTATCGATAAAATTTGCTGTAAAATAAAAAATAGGGTTCACAAATCACAGCTGTAACGACTTTCGAACTCAAACGTAAAGTTTTTAAAATTGTCGAATACTCTTGTCTGTCAAATAAACTATAAATTCAGCTTATCTATTTGTCTATGGCTTATTGTGTTTCAGGGACGCACCTTAGTATCATGAGATACATGAAGCATCACATTTATTAGATAATCTGAAACATGCCTACGCAATGTTAGAAAAATATTTCTCATAAAGATTTTGATATGGAACGTGCTTTATAAGCCATAGACAACTATGGTCAAATTTCTGCCACAGATAATATAAGAGTGAGTATGAATCATGAATGTATTAGCAGAAATAAAAAAAAACTGCGGTGAGATTATTGTATTACTTTCATGTATATGTTTTAGGCTTTGGTTTAAGGCAATTGAGATTTCATTTTGTAGTAAATTTAAGGGCAGCTGCCCGTTGACAACGCTTGAGCCTACCTAGACTATCTACCATATGGGGGTACGTGCTCTTGTTTCTTACATTAGTACCTAAGTATATAAAAAGGCAAACAGAGCAATGGAACATGGAACTCATGTAAAGATCAAGACCTTTATAATTTGGAAGAACCGAGAGAAATAAGGTGGCGTTGTAGTATTGTGTTGTAAGTAATTGCTACTCTAGGGTGTCTAGGTATCAAGGTTCCAGTTTCTACAAGTGCAAAACATTTGGGTTTGTCTATTATCAGTATGGTATGTGCATACAATATGTTTTCAATTAAGTACCCAGGCAAGTGCCTGGGTACTTGCTGGTACAGTACAAGCTTTAAATAGTTTGGGAGTAGACGGCGCTCTGTGTGATAAATGATAATATCCGAGCATAATTATTACTTTATAACTTGGAACTTATAATTTAGAATGTATCACTCAGGCATCGGCACCCAGGCCTTGACCTCCATGAAACATTCAACTGCTGAACAAGCGCGGCCTTCTGATCGGATGTACAAATAAACTAATATGTAGGTAGTATTTATTACAATAACGATACTTACCTGCGTTAAGGTCAAATATGTTTTAGCTTTATAACATGTGAAATTGAAGATGCAGTACCTTCTATTTCATAAGATAAGTCTCACCACAAGTTTTGCCGTTAAGGAAAACATCCAGAACGCCGAGCCTAAGAGACGGCGACGGACTCGCCAACTGTCGAAATTCAACAGCCTATACCTACATGTACACGGGAAATGTGTACATCCGCCACTGGCCATAGGTGTCCTCACACACATGTAATATTTTCACAAGGAACAAGCACCCAGGCTCAGAACTTGGACTTGTAAATCGGAACGTGAACAGCGATCCCTGTCAGCTCCGCGCTCCACTGAACTAGATAACATCACAGCGATTAGACTGCTCTGCTAGCCTCAGCGCTCGATAAGCACGTACCATCGCGAGCTCCGGGCACATACTTCTGATTACCGCTGATCGACTCGATAGCAGATTATAGTATAAGATATTGCGGAGGCTGCAAGGGCAATGTATACATTCGGAGGTGATGTGAACGCGCATAGAAGATGTGGTTCGGGGCAGTTCTGGTCAGCCTCGTGCTTTGCTATACGGTGAGCAGTCATTATGTAATCGAACTACTTATATATTACACTAGCTTTCGCCTGCGGCTTCATTCGCGAAAAATTCGGGTTAACGCATTTTCCCATTTCGCGCCTTTATGAGTTAAATTATTATTTTACAGTAATATTTCTGGGTAATTTCGATTAGGTTAAAACGTCTATCTAATCTTGTTTCTCCATACAAACTTTGGGCCCCCGTTTCAACTCTTAAGAGGTGGATTTTAGAAAATCATACGCGGATCCCTACGACATATTTCCCTCGTAATATAATAGCTCGTATGATTCCAAAGCTTTTACTAAGATTACAATAATATCCAGCTTTTTGAAATTCTACAATGGCATAGCTCCATTTTGTCTGATCCCATCTTAGAATAAGGCCTTACGATCGCATTGTAAACCACGTGCATATAAACGTCATTTTTGCCTGCATGTGTATGTATTTCTGTTAGCAACCTTGATAATATAATAATAATGCATACAATACGTTGTACACATTTGGGCTGTCACTTTTTGTCTGATCCCATTTTGTCTGATCCAATTTTGTCTGATCCCATTTTGTCTGATCCCATTTTGTCTGATCCCATCTTAATTTTTTAGCGAACATGTAAAGTTATTTATATATTATTGAAGGTCATGAACATTCATTTATATGTATAACCTAGGCATCATTGTTATTTAGGTGCCGAGTACCTCAGAGTAGATAATATATACAACTAGTACCATTATATTCTATCCGTTCCGTACCCGAAGGTTAACCAACGGAACCTTATTTACCAACACTCTGTTCGTCCGTCTGTCTGTAGGTCCGTTCGTCTGTCTGTCAACGGGCTGTATCTCGTGATCCGTGATAGGTATAGTTGAAATATTGACATAATGAGTTGAGTAGGTATTTCTGTTGAAGTAAGGAACCCTACTTGAAACGTGATTTTTTGTTCTATTGAGAATGCTATATTAAAAAAAGTATTACAACCCTATTATTTGCGGTTGGTTCAATAGCCGTCTTTAGGGATCGAAAGGCATAGTTAACCCTCGGTGTGCGAGTCCAACTCACACTTGGCCGATTTTTATCTACGCTTAACTTTTTTGTCGGGGGACTACTTAAGATGTACCTGCAGACCCCAGATTGAGAATCCCTGTAATAGAGTTATTCAAGAGTTTAGTGGGTTACGTTACTGTTATGGATTTTTTATTGTGGTAGACTTCACAACCGCTAGAAGACACGACAGAGCATGGCCGCTCAGCACGCCAGCTGGAGCTCGGCAACTGTTGCCCGTGTCCTGACCGCAGCAGCCGCACGAGTAGTGATGACGACTGCCCGTGTCGCAGTCGAAGTGCTGACTCCGAGGGGGCCCCATCACTCCTCTTTCCGACTGCACTGCATCCTACTAGGCCTAAATTGAAGTAAGTGAAATTAATGAATGAAAAAATATAAATATATACAGAATGAACATAGAAACTCCTCCTTTTTAGAAATCGATAAAAATCATGTCATATGTTCAATTTAGGCCCTAGTCAGTAAAACCAATAATATGACTGCAGTGCTAATAAGGCACTTAAGAATGTTTTAGAGGTCTCACAAACACATTTTATGAATCGGCGTCTATCTGTCAGACATCTGTTCGTATCTTATTGTATGAAAACACATTGCATAGCAAAGAAAAATTACTAACATCGTGTTTATTTATTTTACTATTTTTTGTTTTTAGTAAGCAGGTATGCTAATAATTAGTTATTTTATTTTATTCATAGCAGCTATGTCTCTATATTGTATGCTTAGTGCATAGTAAACATACAAATACAAAACAACCGATTTTTACTAAATGAATAACTTACTAATGAATAAAAAACTAATACATATGAAAATAGATACGATACTAATAACCAAAAAACATTTCCTATTTTTTATATCTCATTTTCTGTCCATCTCTTTGTGTCGGCCAATCTCTGAAACGACTGGACCAATTTAAGCCGGACTTTCTCTGGCAGATAGCTTATGTTATAAGGAGATAATTTTATTTGTAAAAAATAATTACGTATTCGCGCAAAAAAAAACCCAAACAACAAAATTCATTCCACGCGTACGCAGTAGCGAGCACAGCTAGTTGTAAATAATGTCTGTGATGCGGCATAATGGGGTCAACTTTTGTAAATAAGCAGGCTATTTCAGTATAGGTACTTATTAAAATAAGAAAAGCGTAGACTGAAATACCTGCATGTACTAAATATGGACCTCAAAATTTTTATTTCTTTTTACCTAGAAGCTACTGTTTGTGATCGTATTAGCGACGGACGCTGGGATAAGTATTCATATTTTTTATTATTTTTCCTTCAGATCTGCTGATACACAAGAAGATGCTAAGAATCTTCTTAATCCTGAGGTAGACCTTGCCACTTCAATGTTGGAGACATTGCGTGACGTCACAGACGAGGAGTACCAAGACGCTGTAGCAAGAGACGCAGCAAGAGCCGCCAAAGCCGTACTAGAAGGTTCCAGAGACGCCAGTGACGTTGAAAGTGGGCGGAATCTCGTTACAATAATAGTAAGTCCAAAAGAAACAGAAAACTTTGATGACGTCATGCCTGAAGCCTCCCATGTACAAGAAGCGAGGTGCATATCTCCATTGGGTAGTTATAAGTCTAGTTCAGCTAAGATGGAAAAATCACCTTCAAAACAAACAAATTTATTAAGCGACATATTTATGTTCCCTAAGCCTAGGCCTCTCGGTCTTCTACATAGGGATTTAATGGATAGAGATAGTCATACAAGAGCAAGCAACGTTCACGAACGAGTTGTAGATGCATTAGATGACGTACATCCAAGAAAAGGGTTAGGAATAAATAACAAGTCTTTGTTAAATCTATTTCATAGCAATAGGGATAGTTCATCTTTGTTATCTAAACCTAAAAGTGGCAATGATTGTGAAGACAATGTATACGTACCATCTAATTTGAAAACTTTTACAACAAATCGCAGTGCTTTCATATCTCCGGTAAATCTACAAAGTTCTATCAAACCTCAGCATTTAGAGAATGTAATTGAATCCAGTCGACACTTAACTAACGATGATCAAGATAGTGACCTGTCGGAAGCTCCAAGCAATATAAAAGAGCAATTTTCAGAGGATGGTAGTGAGACGGAACAAACTATTGGATTGGGAGCATTGTCCAAGCAAGCTGGTAACGGTTTGTTCCACCAAAAAACAACGAATAGACTTAAAAATTTATTGAAATTGAAAGACGTTGAATTAATTCCTCCAGTAAATTCAAATGAAAAATCAATTTTAAATCTATACAACTTAAGACCAATAGCGAAAAAACCTTTTGGAAATAGACAACCTTCTCTGCAGAACAGCCCAAAAGATCTAAATGATTTACTTCGAAATGGAATTAAGTTTAATTTTAATAGGGAAAAATCTGTGAATTGTGCTGATTCCAATGAAAAATTAAGTATTGGTCCTTCTGATATAAGTGTTAATTCAGAAAAGCGAAACGGTAATTTAGTGAGTGATATATTGCCAAGTGCCTCAAATTACATTAAACAGCTCAGCACCAATAATGATAATTCTAAAATTGATAAAGAAAGTTATTCCCAATCGTCATTAACAGATCAAATAATAGACGAAAATTTTGCTGACGCAACTTCAAGTGCTTCGGAGAATCACTTTAATATACTTACAAGTATACCCGAAAATGCTGATGGAGCCCAACATGCCGTTTCTAATGAAAATGGTGAAATAAATCATGATTTGGAGGAACATGAATTCGGAAAAGACGTAGATTTTCAGAAAACAATAGAAGTAATACAAAATAAACAAACATTAAGTAGACAACATGGAGACGAGAGGAAAGATGAACAAGAAGAAGTCAATCATTTAACAGAAAATGAAGAAAACGCTACAAAGAGCAACTTAAAAGAATGCCCAGAATTTATAAGTAAAAAAATAAGAGCTAAACTTAATAACGTCAATGAACGTATGGATAATAATATTTTACCTACAGTAGATACAGGAACTACGTTGGTGGGAGACGGTGAAGAAATAATGTCCAAAGATGAATCAGAAATATTGGTGGACAGTACTACTAAAAATCCATCAAAAATAAGTAAAGCTTTAACAACTTTTAGAGAAAATGTACAGGAAACACTAGCTAACTTAAAGAAACCGAACACTAAAACGAAACCACGTAAACTTTTTGAGGTAAATATAAGAAAAAGTGGCGATGAAGGAACACAGGATTTTTTAAATGATGTTTCTGAAAGACCTGAAATGAGACAGGAGCCGACAGCTACTTTTGCAACTATAAATCATGATGACACATTAAGGGATTCAAATCCTGTCACAATAGAAGATTTGCAAAAATTATCGGATTCCTTATTACACATTAGTTCCAAGAATGAAAGAGAAACAGCAAACACCAAAGAAAATACAAAATCCAATGAGCAAATGTATCAATTAGAAACCGATACTGTGGAAGAGGTAAACAAATCATCAGAAATATTGAATTCAAATCCTGGACGCTTATTATCTGAAACTGGGACAGAGAGTAGTGCTGACTTAGATAATGTACGGTCAAGTAATGAAGAACCGGAAGAAAATACTTGTTTAAGCGATCTCAGTTCATCGATTAAACCTAATCTAGATAAGATTATATCCACACCGAGAACAAATACCAATGATGATGGTATAACACTAAGTGAGATGGCTGCTCAAGCTACTGATCCTATTATGAATGTAATAACTCAAGATCCTTTAAATTTATTCAAAAATCATGATTCTCTTTTGGCAGATATTATTGTCCAGCCCTCATCTTTATTAAATAGTGAATCTAATTTACTAACAAACCCACCTGTGGGTATACTTGACATAGGGCTACCTACTCTAGATGACCTTAAATCGAGTTTAAGCATGTTAAATATTTTTGATGCTAGTGACCGTGAAGTAGGTAATGAGAGGTCAGGAAATGACGCGTGTAATATTGATGGGGAATCAAGTCCCGAAATGACAAGCTCAGCTAGTTCTCCAATTTTTCAATCACATAAATTACCACAATTGAAACATTTAGAAGATGTAAACTTAGATATTTTCAAAATAAGGCCATTAACACGGGCTGAATCTAAACTTAATTCATTAAGTAATAAATTGTCTGCATCTAAAGCCAATCCATTTGATTCAAAATCCAAGAAATGGCCATCCGCTCTGGGTGACAAAGGCGGCTTACTTGATATACCTGTAAGTTCCAAACGCCTAGAAAGACCGATATTAAGATCTGAAAAAATTGCAAAACCCCTCAACTTAGCCAGTTTTGATGAAATGCGTGAATCAATGAGATCAAACGTTCAAAGTCTATTGAATAAAGATACCATACCACCAGCTGAACCTTTCAGTGTGATCTCTGATGATATAAAATACCATGCTGAAGATGCTTTAAGAAACGCACAGAAAACTATAAAATCGTTGAAACATAGACCTTTAAGCGATATAAATGTATTAGGTAATTCTATTAAAAAACCGCAGGATGTAATAGAACTAGCTTCTAGAGCAAGAGAAGATGTTGGAGACAAACTAAAAGCGCTACATTACGACTTTAACGACCGGCTAACAACTATGCGTGAAAATTTATTTGATCAGTCAAGGTTAGGAAATTTCCAGTTGCCTTTATTATCAGACCATGGAAGTAGATTTGGTAAATTTGCCGAAAATAAACCAAACGAAAGAAACTTTGCAGCAATGTCAAATCCGTTATCAGATAGACGAAATTCGCAAAGAAAACAAGTTACAAATGAAAAGTTATTATTAAAGAATAGTGAAAATACATTTCATACGGGCAAAACAAAAGCTCATAAAATGTTAACTTCACCAAGTGTTTTTGTACCTAAGAATGTGGAACTGCCTCAACTGAAGTCTTCGAAGCTGGAACCAAAGCCAATTATGCCAGGTTTTGATGAAAAAGCAAAGCAGGATTTATTGAAATCTTTTAAAAATACCAATTTTCTAAAAAAAAAATCAGTCGAAATAAAATTCTCAACAACCCCAAGCTCAACACTATCAGATACTGATGATACTGAAAATATTGAAAAGGTAGGTCCAGCTAATTCTGGTTTTGGCAGAACTCGTATAAACCCATTTAGGACGAATTATGCTAAAGATTCAAATGGGTCTCCTAGTGACCTGAGTCTCAAAGAAGTTCCAATACCATCGAGTGAAATAGCTGCCGTAGACTGCGATGATCTAAGACTAACAACAGTGCCTGTTTCTGAGGCACCAAAAGCTAATATGAGAACAAGTCCACCGTTATTCAGACAAATATTGAAAAGTAATTCAGAACCATCTAAGTCTCACATTAAGGAGATAACAGACAGAACTGAAATTGGACCAAAAGAATCCATAGGCACGACCAGAATTGATAATTTGCCTAGTTTAGAAAATACTTTTATAAAGCTAAGAGATGCTTTTAGAGCTAGACTATCAAAACTACATCCAATTTTAAATCCAGAAGAAAATCAGTCCAAGTCCATTTCATCGCAAATTAAAACTATTCCATTAAGTGGCGACGTGGATATGACACGATCGGCTTCAGAGAATTTGGAAACTGTTATTGAGGAACCCTTAAAAGAAAATATTTCATACAATTGTAGAATGGTATGTACTAAAGAATAATGTTTGTGATATTGGTTAGTTGATGTGATTCCTCAACTATGTGTGTATGACGAATTTATGTAAATAGTAGATTTAAGTAATGTTTATTTATTCTGTAAGACTATTTAATTTTTGTAAGTAACGATGTAGATAAATACACGATATAAGCCGTCTCATTTTTTCCCTTTTAAGTTACTATAATAGGATATATAGGTATTATTTATATTAAAATTCGTACCAATAAAAAAATATTGTATCTATTACATTACTAATTATTCCTTAAAAAAATTTACTGAAGAGTCATTGCGGACTAGTTGTTTATTAGGGTTCCGTACCGGTAAAAAAGAATCCTTATAGGATCACTTTATTGTCTGTCTGTCTGTCTGTCAAGATTTTTTATCTCAAGAACGCGTGGAGTTATCAAGTCGAAATTAATATGAAATACCCGGGTGTATGGTCTCTTTCGGCTGTAAAATAATAAAACCTTTGTCGTATGAAGAAAAGATATGACCGTTTATGTCGCAAATTTTCGCATATTTTGCGATTTCGCGTTGAGAGTCACCGACGAATAATGACCTCATTTGAAGTTCGCCTACTTTTAACCTTACCTACAAGTGTGTACGGAACCCTCGGTGCGCGAGTCAGACTCGCCCTTGACCGGTTTTTTTTATACCATATAACATATAAGGCCATTTTATACCATGGCAAACGAGCATACGGCCCGCCTGATGCTAAGCGGTTACCGTAGCCTATGGACGCTTGCAACACCAGAGGCCAAGGGTATCACTCGCGCGTTGCCGCTCCTAAAATGGATAGCAAGGCTTTTAGTTCTGTCAAATTAGTTTAGCTTATTGGTTTTGTACAACAGAATCAACATCATGGTTTACAGGAGTGAAAAACATTATTACGAGTATTATGTAGCGGTATTATTATAAATTTTCCATGAATTCAAAAACCAACAGTTGTTATAATATTGGTCAAAATTACATAGTCAACATTACAATATAATATAATACGTACTTATGATGCTGATGATGATATTCTGCTGACGTAAGTATTAATTGACACACGTGGAGCCTAAATAGGCTAGACATTTGTTTTTGAATGGCCAATTGTAATGTAAACTAATGAAGGAATATTAATTTAGTCACAAGTGCCTACATATTATATTGAAGGCTTTTATTTTTATGTTATAAAATTAATTGAATCAAACTAGGCAGAGACTGTGTCGTGGGTGTCAATTATTACTACACCCAGACACAGGATTAAGGCATGGGTTGTTCCCAGACAAAAGTAGTTTTATTTCCACCATCACCACGGCTTTTATTTAGGTACATAGTACAGTCTAAAACGTAGTGATTATGTACTCCGTGGTACAGTCAACATGAACATGGTTTTTAACATTTCACTCATGGTATAAATCAAAGTCGCTTCCCGCTGTCTGTCTGTCCCTACTACTACGCAACGGATTTTGATGCGGTTTCTTTAATAGATAGAGTGTATCAAGAGGAGGGATTATAATACATGCAAAATATAGTAGAGAATCACTGATAAATTTAGAGTTTTCTAATGTGATATCGTAAATAATTTTTTTTTTCCGCTTAAATTTAAACGCTGGCTGAATCTGAATGAATGTAGGTACCTACTACAGTATTGTACACCTTAAAGAGGTCTACAAAAAAGATCTAGGCATACATAGGGACAGACAGACAGCGGGAAGCGACTTTGTTTGATGTAGTGAAGGGTGATAAATCAATATGGCATACTGTCCTTTTTTATTTCTAACTTTTACTTTCTTGATATACATACATGTGTACTGTACTTCTTTTGTCATGGTATGGGCATGTAATGCGGAGGAATGAAGATAACGTGGTAAGAAAGGTTTTATGTATGAATGTGGATGGGTACAGGTGTCGCGGTAGACCTAAGAAAAGATGGATGGACTGTGTGAAAGGTGACATGGCCAGAAAGGAAGTGAATACAGAGATGATGGCTGATAGAGAAGTATGGAAGAGAAATACATATTGCGCCGACCCCAAATAATATGGGATAAGGGCAGGAGAATGATGATGTACTGTACTTCTTTTACGTACTTATGTATTGTTCATGTGTACATAACTACATATTATGTATAATGATTGCTCATTGCCTACCGGTTGCGCAAACTTTGACAGCATTAAGATTTCCATTAAAGGTTGCAATAAATGAGTTCACAAAAGTACAAATTTAAGTGAGGAACATTTTGCATGGTTAATTAATTCAATTACTTTATTCAATATCGGTAACGATACCACTGCCAAACGAGTTTACTTCGATAAAATAGGAAGTGTTAAGTTCATAAATGATTATCTCTCTTCCTTTCCTAATGTGTGTCAAGTCCTTAGCGTAATTATTAAATTTTTAAATTGACCCGCTTTTCAACAAAATTTACCTTCGGCACCAAAATTTATGATACACAATAATAGCTAATCAGAACAAGGATCATGTTCCGCGGTAGTAAAGTGGCGGTGTACGCGCGGCTTGGGCCGTGGGTAGTGTTGCTATAGTACATGTACGCAGTATACTATCTACTCTAAGCCATCGATGGTCTAGCAAACGTCGATGTAGAGAAAAGATGCATGATTGTGTAAAAGATGACATGGCTAGAAAGCAATTGAGTACAGTACATGACAGCTGTAAAGGTATGGAAAAGATCTGACCACACATAACATGGGATAAGTGCAGGAAAATGATGAATAGCCTAGCGTATGTAAAACTAAAAGTATGTCTATCGATACTATGGATTCAACGATATCCTAAATGATTTTCAAGGACAACTATCGATTTTTTTTTATACAACCAATTAAGGTGGCACAAAAGAGTACGGTCCAACCAGTTATATTCTCCTTGGCTCCAACTGATAGTAAGCAGTCATCGTAGCCTATGGCCACTAGCAATACCAGGGGTATCACTAACGCGGTGTCAACCCTGTTTTGGATAAGGGACTCACTGTGCTAGCTGTCTGTTTAGTTTAATTAACTTCAAAAATTACGGATTTTCATACAAAACTTTCATCCCCTAATTTACCCCCTTAGGGGTGGAATCTCCAAAAAACCTCAAATTTGTATTTATTTATTTTTAACTCATAGGCCAAATACCAATGATCATGCGTTTATCTTCAAAAATTACGAATTTTCATAGAAATTTTCATCCTCTATTTTACCCCCTTTGGGGATGCTATTTCCAAAAACCCTCCCTTAGTGGATGCCTAGTGCCTACGTCATAAAAGGTACCTACTGTTTGTACGTAGTATATTATCTACTCTGAGCTACTGTCAAAATTTTAAGTCTTTAGAGACTTAAAATTTTGACAGTAGCCGGTCCGGTTTTCCGGATTGCAATCCCTAATTCTAAGGGTTAGCCCTTAGAATTAGGGATTGCAATCCGGAAAACCGGATCCGGTAATCCGGCGGATCCGGCATCATTCTACGCTTACCGGATCCGGTATATTGGTTTATTACTTAAAATTGCACTTGAAATAATTATTTAACGTAAGTTTATTAAACTAAACAGCTGTAATTATGATACAAATTAATTATTGTGATAATTGTGCCATTCATTAGACAGATTCATCAAATATTGATGGTGTCCGTCAAAACTGACTTGAATTTTAGCATTATAAAATACTTTAATAAAATTAATTATTGTGATCTCAGTTCAGTAAATTTTAATTATATTAGGATTCACAACCTAAGATATGCGGATGACACTACGCTATTTGCATCGTCTGAGGAGGACATGGCTGAAACTCTTTCTTGAGTACAGAAAGAGAGTGAACTAGCTTTGATTATATACTTGTCCAAAGTCAACAAGTTGGTCTCAGTATTAATACGGCAAAATCCAAGGAGATGGTAGTAAACTGACCAGGTATGGTAATTCGCTCCAATTAACTCAGAGACCTAGAGTTTGTTTATCTTGGCTCTCTTCTTCAACGAGGGTGGCAGCAGGAAGGAGATCATGAGGAGAATACAAATGTCCAAAGCAGATATGACTAAGCTCACTAGGGTATGGAAAGACGCAAAAATAAAGTGAGGCTAGTGAGTGCGCTGGTCTTCTCAATCTTCTTCTATGGCGCCGAATCCTAGACGATAAGGCAGAAAGGGAGGACAAAAATCGAATCTTTTAAACGTATTTTGCGAATTCCATGGACCGCACGTGCAACCAACGAGTCAATCCTTAAAGAGCTCGGAATAACAAGGCTGTCTACTATCTGTTCGCGGCGGATACTGAAAAGCTGATGGTTGTTGGGAAATGGGCAGGTCAACGGGAAAGAAAAGGCGGTCGCTCACATACCCGTTGTCAGACCAAATAAAAACACTCAGTGGGTTCCCAATACATAAAGCTATAAGGACCACCGAGGACATAACGCCTGGAAGCGCATGGTGCATCCTGTGATCGTCATCCATTTTAGACTATACACGACTTTCAGAAATGAAGACTGGCTAAGAAAAAGAAGAATTATATGAGATTTTATAATGTTACTTATTACTAAAATAATTGAATTATCTGTGAAAGTGAAATCTAGGCAGACTGAGATACTCGGTACATCGTAAAAATTTTACTAGTTACCTACACTACTGAATTTTAATTGTTTTGTTTGCTCGTTGTCCAACCTTATCATTGGATTAGAATTAAAGTAGATTTTTAGTACCGAAGGGTAACCTACTACTAACACTTCGCTGTCCGTCCGTCGGTCTGTCTATCAGTGGGCTGCATCTCATGATCCGAAATAAGTAGACTTTTTAAATTTTCACAGAATGTGTATTTCTGATACCGCTATAACAATCAATAATAAAATTAATAAAAATAAAATAATGGTATTTTGCTCTATATAAATAATGGTAACAAGCAGACGCTTGTAATGCTGATTGTGTGAATTGCTATATTTTCTAAAAAAAGCAAAAATCAACGTCATTTGATGAATCCGGCCGGATCCGGCGGATTACATACCAGAGACATTACGACATTACATACAAATGAGTCAAGCCGCTGGACAATTATTAAGAACGCAACAATAATTCTGTAGGTACCTAAATTTCGTATATGAATTACATTCTGTTTGATTCTCGCGTATACATACATATAATTCTTAATTATTATGTTTTGTAGGATAGTTTAATTTTAATTAAAAATATGAAATAGTTGTATAAAAAAACAATTATTGTAACCGTTCTTAATTATTTGTCCAACCACCAATAGGTAAAAAATTACATGTAGGATTAATTATCACGGCAGGTTCTTTTTGCATGATTTATTATAGGATATTTAATTATTATTAAACCCCGATAAGTATTGTAAATTCAACATCAATATTTCGACGTCCTTAAAATCTAGAATCTTAAAGTGAACTTAAACCCATCATCTTTCCGATTCTTCGTAAGTCATTTGGATACTAACCCGTATACTTTCTAAATTATATGACCGCAACTATTGGCTGAAATTTGACGATAATTGTTGTAGATGTCAAAACAAAATGCAGGGGGGAAGAACTAGGCGAGCAAGCGTTCCCTCACCGACATGTGGGACAGGACCGAGTTTATTTGTTTATCCTACTATTACTACATAGTCACTGTCTGTCTGTCACTATGTTGGCCTGGATCTTAAAAACTACGCAACGGATGTTGTGATTCATGAGGAAGGTTTTTATGCATAATTAATTTAACTAATATGGTTAAGGCTCGCCGTGCGAAGTCGGGGCGGGTCGCTACTGTCGCTAGTAATGATATTATATGTAAAAAGGTGGTCGCTAGCATTAAGCACAAGTGTGGCTGGCGTAATTGTGTAAATATAATGAAACGCAAATAATTGGTAGAGCAAAATACTTGCTATATTACAAAGGAAAGTGTGTGTAGGAGTTTATTTCATCCTCGCACTTGTACAACGTGACATGTTTCACGATGACTTGTTCTTCAAGAATTTTTCTATTTGGTATTCTGCTTGTTGTACAATATGTGACGGGCTTTGAAGGTAAGTTATTTTAATTATTAAGACTTACGCAGGATTTATCAATTAAGTCTGCGGACAAGTTTCTGAAACATTAGCATCCGAATTCGAAAATGCATGCATTCGCAGTAGTTCGGCATGTCATATCATAAAATCTGTTACTGAATCAGAAGATTTATTAGAATAATAAACTGCAAGCATTAGACTTCAAAAAAGGGGGTTTCAATGTTCGATGGAATGTATATTATTCAGATATCCCGTGCAAAGCCAAGCAAATGTACAACCAGTCAGTTGTGTGTGTGTGCACAAAGGACTACTGCGACACCGTCATCAGGACGCAGCCCCAGGAAGGACATTACTTCGTTTATACTTCTTCAAAGGTATGGCCAATAGATATTTTAGGATTAGCCGTCCAGTATATTATTTACTCTGAGCTATTTCTATGCGTATGAAACATCTGACACTTCTCTTAAAAAAGAGCTGTATACCTGAACCGTAATCGATAAAGTGATTTACAAATCCTAACATATAAAAAAATATTTTATTTTGACAAATACAAATTACAAAACGCGTGCAAAGCCGCGGGCAAAAGCAAGTATTATATCATATTTTTTACATTTCAGGCAGGAGATCGATTCAAAAAGTCCAAAAAGCAACTACAACACAACTTTGGAGGTATGAAATAGGACTTTGCATAATATACGACTTTGATTTCTTATTTAAACCAAGTAGATTAGTAGATTATTATTAGTAGTTTTTTTTTCAAAACAAACTTTCATTCGTTCATCAAGTTCTTTCTTTTCATACCCATAGAGGCGTTAATGTGGAAATGACAGGTCTCCATTTTGTGACGACCGCCATATTGGATTAAGAATAGCGACATTTAAGTAATTGTTCATTGTGACGAGAACAAAACCTGTATGCCAAAGGCCATTTTGGTCCAAATCTGAAAGTGCCGGCCAACGCATGTTTTTTGTATATTCTGTATGTATTTGTATATTGTTTTTACTGTGGCACCAAACCTGTTGGACCATTGTAGTTGATTTTATTTGTGTTCGAAAATCTGAATATTCATAATTTATTGTTGAAAATAGGAATTCAAAATAACCAAAACAAATGCAATGCCCTATAATGTCCAACATTGGTGCCATAGTTATAAATGCTCAGACGGACAAGCTCTAACAGAATATACAAAATAAAAGGATTGGCACTTTCAGTTTTGGACCAAATCTCTATGAAACATGGATGATGTCCTTTCAGCTCAATTGAACAATGTGGAGGGAAGTGGGTCAAATTTAACATGCAAGATTTGTTTGCACAATTTTCTTTTGCGGGCATCAAGTAGGTTCTTTGATCGTAGATCTTCATTGCTGATAGTTCAGAATAGTTCTTCTAGATGCCGATCATTGGTGTAACAGCGTCCCAAGTTTAATTTGATTTACAGGGCCTTCATCATATTTAACCCTGAACTTGGATCCATCCTCTCTCTATCAAACGGTGGAAGGCTTCGGCACGAGTGTCACAGATTCTGCCGCCATTAATTGGAAGAGTCTGACGGATGACAACCTCCAAGATTATTTAGTCAAGTAAGATATTCAAACTAATATGATAAAGAACCAGTTACGGCCTTCAAACTTAGAATGTCTTTTCACTATGCGGCCGTAAGAGCAATAGATATTATAAAATTCTTAACGATGTAACGGTGGTTTTTTGGTAAACATACGCTTCTTTTTGCAAAACATCGGATTCGAATTGACATCAAGCAGTTAGTGTATTTAATATATTTCTATGCTCGGTATCAAATACACTGTAGCAAATGAAACTTTTGTCATGTTTCAAAAAAGAAACACTACACCCAAAAGCCCTTAGAATAAGGACATCGCTTCGCAAGCGAAAGCCATATTATTTTTAATGTCTTCAATGTATTTATTTGTGAGTTCAACGTGGTATATAATTTACTTGAGTTATTACTAAGCAGTAATTACCATGAAATAAATCTCTTACTGCACCCGCGTAATATTATTCAGAAGACACCGGATCCAACTTTAAGGATCCTTCATATCATATGTAAACCCTGCATCTTATATATGTCACTATTTATGTATTTTTAACCAATTCCCATCTATCTTCTCTAGCTCATACTTCGGTTATAGCGGCATAGACTTAAATATGATGCGTGTGCCTATCGGTAGCACGGATTTCTCCATACGTGGGTACACGTACAACGATTTTCCTGAAGACGATGCAACTCTTTCTAACTTCTCGCTTGCATATGAAGACTACAATTACAAGGTAAATAAAGTTTTTTAATAGCCCTGCTAGGGCTATTAAAAAACTGCATTCTTTTGCAAACTTGATTTCGAGTTCGGTATGTATTTTTATTGTAGTTCGACATCTCGCATATTTTAAAATTCCGTTACGAATTTCGAACACACACATTTTAGACAATTATAACTATGATTTATTCCAATAACCGACGGTAATAGCTTACCATCACACGACCCGTATGCCATTACCATCACAGATGGTGAGTCCGTCGCCGTCTCTTAGGCACTTCATACTTCTTTGAATGTCTTCTCAGGCATCAGGTATGCAGGTTTCCTCACGATGTTTTTCACCTTTACCGAAAATTTCGTGCTGTAACTTATACCTGCACTTAAGTTTTTTTTAGAAAAACTCAATGTTATATACCGGTGGGATTCAAACTTGCGTCGCTAGAATAGCAGGTAACGCTCAATTCCACACAGCTTTTAAAGCTTAGTGATTATGATACCATCATGTTCGCGCCTGATGTTCGACTAAGTTGTAATGTGTAGTAATCAAGTTGTATTGCTATTTACTTTCATTAGGCGCTTAACCTACAACATTTGTCATTTAAAACTGAAATTTACTCCGTCACGTCTTCATCTACTACGCTCGCACCAAACGCTTCTAAATTGTGAAATTTAAATTTTTCGTTTTCATTTTATTTATTGTAAATATTGTAATAAAGAGTTTTATTAAACTCCATAAGACACCTCATGTAGTCAGTAGAATGATTTCTTTCTATCACGTATCCAGATCCCGTTCATCCAAAACGCGTTCGATGTATCGACGGATGATGTGCACATCGTGAGCAGCGTGTGGACACCACCGTTGTGGATGAAGAACCACCACACTTACACTGGTATCAGCCGACTGAAAAAGGAGTACTTTGAACTCTTCGCCCTTTATCATCTTAAGTATGTTGAACTGTATCGTGAGACTAAAATATAGTTAATTATTTATTATCGATAGCTGTTGCTTCATATAGGCATCGTTTGCGCAGTAAAAAGTTCGAAATTATTAAGCTTTAAATAATTTACCAGGACAGAGATCATAGTTTAGGGGCTGCTTTGTTCGTTTGATGCTATTGTATGGTAATATACGTAGAAAACGTTTTACTACTTACTTTAAATTATTTTGTACAGATATACGTTGTAATTACTTTTCATTAGACAAATCTGAAGATTGGTCTGATTAGTTCTTTTACCCCGATACGCTTTTTACAGCATATGTTTTTACAGCATCACTAGCAGCTTACTACCAGACGAGTAGTGTGTTTGTTTGTTGCCACCTAGTGTGGGTACAGTATACAACAGTTTCAATACATACTTTATCCCTGATAATGCTTTTGTCAGATTCTTGGAAGCATATGATAATGAAGGCATCCCAATTTGGGCTCTCACGCCTACGAATGAGCCCCTCAACGGCGTGATGTCACTTGGTAAAATTAACAGATTGAGCTGGTCTGTTCAAGATATGGTGAGCATTTTTTTATATTAGAGAAGTAATAGTCCTTTTTTACATTACGAAGGTCTATTCATGTAGACACTTTAAGAAGCCGTTTTAATAAAACATTTTCTAATTCCAGGGTGACTATATCGCGGATCACTTAGGTCCAATGATAAAAAATTCAAGTAAATTCAAGGACGTGAAAATACTCGCGGGCGACGATCAAATGTTCTGTATTCCCATGTGGTTTAATTTGGTAAGTGTTCTTATCAACGTGGGTGTTTCTGAGACAGGCTACACACGTTCAGTTTTAACGGTGCAGTCGAACTGTGCAGTTATAACTGACGCCCCTGGTGTCTACACACGTTCAGTTTAGAACTGCACAGTTGTCAGTTTTGCCTACACACCTTCAGTTTTAACTGCACAGTTCGACTGTACAGTTAAAACTGTGCAGTTAAAACTGAACGTGTGTAGCGTGCTTTACGTGTAGTCAAGCCTATAGCGTAACCTTCGTATAAACTTTCGAAGATAAAACTGGATACTGGTGCCAATTCTGTTGTTCAAAATGACTAAACTTAACTAATTTGACAGATCTAAAAATATTGCCATCCTTATTTAACCCCGCACAAGAGAAAGGGATAGCAAGACTTTTAGACCTGTCAAATTAGTTAAGTTTAGTAATTTTGAACAACAGAATCGACACCACTGAGTCTGCTGTTTAAATTGTCTTCTAACCGAAGATAATTTGGTGCCAACGTAACAGATGGTGAATCTGTCGCCGTTTCTTAGGCAGTACGTACGAATTTATTCTCAGACATATGCAGGTTTCTTCACGATGAAATTCCTTCACCGTAAAGCTCGTGATGTGACTAATCACTGCGCTTTAATAAGAAAACCTCGTCGGTACAGACTGGCGGGATTCGAACTTACGTCGCTATAATAGCAGGCTTCATACCACACGGCCACCACTCTTATATTTTGTGATAATTAAATGAAAACTCCGATAGGAAATTGGCGTGATGATATGTATGTGTGTATATTTTACATGACTGTGTGTGATGTGTGTCCATATTTTATATATACTTATGACGTAGTTGGATCACCTCAGGATTTTTTCCAACAAGTAGTAAGGCAGTTTGAATGAGCTACATTATTTTCGCAGATGTTATCATTAAAGGAAGAGTGCAAAGAGTATATAGATGGCGTTGCGTTTCATTACTACTTCAACTACCTGACACCGCGGTCCATGCTCACCGACACAATGAAAGAGTATCCGAACAAGTTCCTTATATCTACTGAAGCTTCTGAAGGTATCGTAATATCCACTGACCTAGTCTACACTAATATTGTAAATAGGAAAGTATGGCATGTAACGAATAAACTAAAAAACTGCTAGACCGATCTTAAAAAATCTTTTACCGTTAGAAAGCTAAATTATCACTGAGTAACATAGGCTATAATATTATAGTGTTACGCGGTCGAAGTCGCAGGGTAAAAGCTATACAATATAAATATATTTCAATTTATCGTAGTCTAGCATATAGGCCTCCCGCTCGTCAGCTCTTCCAGTCCATACCCTGAACAGTTCAACAGTGCGAAGATCATCGCTCTCTCTAGCCGGAGGGTAATCCATACTGCACCCAGGTCATATTCCCTTGTATTTTCGGCAAATATGGTTGGTCCAATGTCACGCCTGTTTTTTCATCCTATAAGCTATATTTTACTTTATTTTATTTATTTATTCTCGAAAAACTTACAGCTAGGTACAGAAATTTAATAGGCATACATCCTGTCCAGCCGCTTTGGAGGGACATCCAAGTACACATTTTGACTCTTATCCCCTATCCCACGATATTTTACCTCGTAGCTTTGTAGTATGAACTCAAATTATGCCAATCCGAATCCGTTCAGTATAAAATGATTAAAATGATATATGAGTAGGCCGGGGCGGCATGTTTCAGTTTTTGCCCCGCCTACAATAATTGAAGATTCAGGGCTGATTATAACTACAAATATATTTGGTCCTTATAGGTACACAAGCCAGTGACGATGAGAAAGTACTATTGGGATCCTGGGAACGTGCAGAAAATTATGCGCACGATATAATTGGGGTAATATTTGTTGAGTTTGTTATTTATAGACTTCTTTATAATTTGTGTTTGATACATATTCATAGTGATGCTTATAGGATTGCCGTGGTCCTAGGGAGCGCGCGCTATTTAAGTTCAGATGTTACACATAGTATGCGATTAGTGTAAGGCTCGTTTCTCTTTTCCAGGATCTGAACGAAAATGTAACAGGCTGGATAGATTGGAACTTCTGCTTGGACGGGAAGGGTGGCCCGACGTGGCAGAATAACCGAATAGACTCTGCTATCATCGTCAACTCAGACAAACAGGAGTTCTACAAGCAACCAATGTACTACTCTCTAGGTCACTTCTCCAAGTTCCTGCGCAGAGGGTCGAGGAGAATTCGCGTGACTGATAATCGCAAGGACAGCTCTATTGAATACACAGCGTTCCTTACTCCGCAGGATACTTATGTTGTCATTTTGCTGAATAAGTGAGTAAATACATTTATATTTACAATAGGGATTCATTTTTATATATAGAGATACACAATCTTTCTCTGTATTAGTTGCACCCATAACTTCCCCGTTCGCGTCTCTGGTTTTCCGTCAGTCAGATTAACTGTCAAAACCGTTTGACGTTCCATAAACAATCTAGACAGGTTGAAAAAGCTAACAGGTGTAAATAGACCGATGACCTAAAGGGTCACTGGGAAGCGTTTAATGCGAGCGGTATTAAACGCTTATTGTGGAAATCTATGAGGGAGGCTTTTGTTCAATAACGTCCGTCGGATGACGATGGTGATGTTGCCTGCGACATCGTCCTAGCCAATTTGTAATACATAAGAGGCTATTTTTACCACTATGGTGGCAAACAAGCATACGGCCCATGGTAATGATGGCCTGATGGTAAGCGGTCACCGTAGCCTATGTTCGCTTGGAACACCTTATACTCTGATACACTGAACGCGATGGTTTCTCGCCTAATGTCTAACCAAAAGTAGAGAAGAAACAAAAGGTGTGGTAGTCGAGTGAAATAGCGCTCTTTGCTTGTTCTACATTCATCAACTTTGTAAAATTATTTTTCAGGAACGCACCCCAAGAAGTTTCAATTACGGTGGGCGGTCAGGGGGCCTCTGTATTCTTGGACGCCAGTTCTATAACCACTGTCGAATTAAAAAAAAGATCAATACAGAAGATACGAAATAACTAAATAAAATAAAATTGTTAGTACAATTAATAGGTTGGATTTTTCTAAATTTCTAAGGAATCAGCTTCTGTCGTATAATTGTGCGTGAAATAATTTAATTTTCAACAATTATCTTGTTGCTTGTTAATTCGTAACATCACATAATATTGGGTAACTATCTATTATTACCCTTTCATGTAAAGGAATTACTTTTATGTTTATTTTTATATGACGCCGTTAGATTTCTTAATAAAATAAATGTGTAGTCTGTCTGTAGCACAATTTTCACTGTTATTAATTAGTTAGAAAGCTTGTTTTTATTTTGAATATTTTATACCCTTTCGGAATTTAATACATTACATGAATACATTTTTCTGTCATATTTTTTATTTCTCGTTTATTTTAGCTGAAATACACTTACGCGTTGTGAAATTTTAACTATGCTAGCAGCGTAGCAGACGCAGAGAACTAGAGACATTGGTTTTTTTTTAGTTAGTGTGAGTAGGGTGTGAGTATGAAATGTAGACATTTTATACGTAAAGGTATAAAATCCCTAGAATTTCAATATTGGCCCCCTTCTATCTTATGATATAAGAAAATAAATGTAGTGAGCTATATTTAGCTTGTATTTAAATTGTTAGTTTACTGAGGTAGTTAAAGCCCTAGCTTAACGGACTTAATAGCATGCAAATTTAAAACATACAATAAATACTCCAACTGGTTAGGTGAGCCTACAGAAACATTGATATCCAACTCTAATTTTATTAATATAATAAATGCGAGCGTAGGATGTTTGTTTGTTACTAAATAACGCAAAAAAGCGGGACAGATTTGATTGAAAACTAGCTGTGCCCGCGACTGCGTACGCGTGAAATTTATTTTGACTTAAATATAAAGTTAATGAAGCGCCATCGTTTGATTTTCCAACGTACAGAACTTTTTTATTAGATTTGATTGAAATTAAATCCGTATCTAAAACGGTTACGCTGTTTCTGAGATTAGCGCGCACAAACGCACAGACAAACAGACAAAAAATCTGGCTATATTTTTTCTGAGTTCTATTGCGTTGACAAAGTAACAGTTTTAATCTTACATGTACAGACAGCGACCAGTCAAATTTGTATTATATTATTGATTGGCACAGACATGACCTCAAACATAGGTACATTTTATCTCAAAAAAGTAAAAGCAAGTACCCAGAGGGATTTGATAAATACAATATTAAAGTTTACATTGTTGAATACAAATGATAACATACATACAAGTGATAAGTCGTAGGGTGAATTGGGATGTCCCGTGGGTGTTCTCATTAAAATTGGAGCCGCCCGCCTGGGGACTGTACCTCCACTGTACAGAAGACCGCAGTCAAATAACACTTATTTGATGTAGTGTTGTGTTTCTGCGGTGAGTGTGAGTAAGGCTAGGAGTGATGCTGCTAGCACAATGAGTCCTCATCAACAACTGAGTTGGCTACTCGTTAGTGATATCCCTGGTAACGCTAGCGGCTATAGGCTACGGTGAGTGCTTACCATCAGGTGGGCCGTATGCTTGTGTGCCACCCTAGTGGCAAAAAAAGTGAAGCTAATTAAGCTAAAAATGTAATATTCCACGCGGACGCAGTTGCGTGGAGGAGCTCGTCTATACTTATATGCCGATGGTTATAAAGAGAAAATATTTTTATTTATGTTTTAATCCGATTGAAAACTAATATTTAACATGCTGGATGCTATGTTATCACTGAGTAACATAGGCTTTATGCATGCAATGATATATATTGTACTGCTACGCAGGCCAAGTCACGGTAAAAAGGTAGTTGTATAAAAAAACCCAAAACCTATTAGAATAAGTTTATATTAAGCTGAATGAGGACGTTGACTCTACTTAGGGGCAAACAGTTATTGCCTTTCTTTCAACATCACTATATAGTGTAAAACAAAGTAGCTTCCCGCTGTCTGTCTGTCCCTATGTATGCTTAGATCTTTAAAAGTACGCAACGGATTTTGATGCGGTTTTTTTAAAGATAGAGTGATTCCAGATGGAGGATTATATTATTATGTATAATTCATTTGTTTTTTATAGGTATTTAACTTATATGGCTAAGGCTGGCTGTGCGAAGCCGGGGCGGGTCGCTAGTTCCTTACAAAATACGACACGTATGTCATGATAATTTAAAGATAGTAGCCAAAAGGACGTCCTCACCGAAGTCGGAATAATGAGCTTGCCTTATTCCGATCTCTGTGGCCGTTCTCCGTTACATGATTAAAGATATTTAATAATAAACTTGCTGTGCCCGCGACTTCGTAATATTTTTTTAATTTTGTTCACATTTTCATGGGTCGTATTTTTTGTCTAATCGTAATCTAATCTAATGTCGTCTAATATAAAAAAATAAAGTTGTGCCTTGTAATATCAGCTACCTGCCAGTGAAATCCCGTTAAAATTGGTTCAGCCGTTTCAAAGATTACCCGGTACACACAGACTGACAGATAGACAAATAAAATATAAATTGTGCTATTGTTATTAGTACCGATTGAGTACCGACAGTATACTGTATAGTCTCATGCATGCGCACATGTAGTAAAAAGCTGTTGTTTTGATATTGCACTAAAATTTTATTTATGTATAGAAAATTTATAGATTTATTATTTTATCTGTGAATTTCACGTGCTATTCGGGGCGGAGACAAATCCAAAACAATAAATTGTGATGTGTGTAAAAAAAAAATTATGTAACGTAACTAATCCGACTTTGTTTTGTATACTTAGATTATTATTGAACAAATTGATATTGAAACTGCATAGGATAAGTTAAGTTCAGTTACTCTCGATTTAAAACTATATTAGGTTTATTTTTAAAATGTCGACATCTCTATACTAAGCTAATACCGGTATATAGAGGCATAAACGAGTGATAGAAAAGGATGCAAGATTAACTCCTGCTGATGACGATTTAAGAAATGTTATGAATAATCTGAGCTTAAGAGATTTAAGTTATATCTTCCTTCACTGTGATACATTTAGCACGTCTACTGTGATACTTTAATAATATCTTATTATCTATAGCAATTATATTAGCCTTCACTATAATCACTATAGTAAATTGATAAGTTAAAATTACTATGCAGTTTTAAAGTCGATAATATTAAAAATGGATCATAATAACCGTCCTAATTTTTTCTTAATTATTTTCCTCGGTTGTGTGTTTATTTCTATCATCAAATACACCGGCGCCGGTAAGTTAAAATTTACAAAAAACAATAATATAAACTATTAAAATAATTATTTGTGAATATTGTTTGTGTCTCAAAATATAATCATAATAATACTAATCCATACTACAATATTATAAAGAGAAGATATTTGTATGTTTGTATTTTTGTTTATAAATGATCTCAAAAACTACTGGACAGATTTAAAAAAACAGACTAATCAGTCCGATTTTGGAATATAATAGATGAAAAAATATAATAGATGATTTTTTTTTAACAATCGTAAAAAGTTTTTTCATCTACAGAATGCTATAGCATTAAGTGATAATAAATTCCTAAGGGTTATGTCGTGATCTGACACGGAACTACAGTACAGGAAGGCGGGTAAGATTGTTCCTAATTTAGTGACTTTGTCGCTAGAAGTGAAGTCAAGTTTAGCGACAAAAAAGGACTCTTATCTCCTTTTTTGTCGCTGTCAGAAGTTCCGCATCATATGCGATTACAGTACAGCTTCTTGGTTTTTAATTTATTCTGACCTTTTAATTTCTGTACCTTTACTTTACATTACTGTTAGGGTTCCGTACCCGAAGGGCAACCAATGAAACCCTATTACTACGACTCCGCTGTCCGTCCGTCCGTCCGTTTGTCTGCCAGCGGATTGTATATTATGATCCGTAATAGGTTAGCGCGCGCGGTAGCGCTCAAAATGTTCACAGAGTTTCTATTGCTATTCGCTTTAAAAACAGAGTGAACTTACTAAGTTTATTATCTACTATTATTACAATCTAATTATTTGTGATTGGTGTAATAGCCGCCTCTAGGGATCAAACGGTAAAGATCAGTTAGCTTGTCTTTTAGTATCTTCGGAACCCTCGGTGCGCGAGTCCAACTTGTACCTTGCCGTTTTTTTTCTTGATTTGTATTAAATCACTTTTTTACATGATTTGTATTAAATCAACTCTTATGTAAAGGATACTTATTGGTCCATTCCAGAAAGCTCTCCCATTAATAAAAAAAAATCTTTTATACAAACAGTAAATATGTACTTAGCTTAAAACCGAAAAAAACGATTTTAGTACAACAAACTTATTATTTGCGGTTGGTGCTATAACTTATGTCTAAGGATCGAAAGGAAAAGTTGAATTTATTACGGAACCCTCGGTGCGCGACTCTTTGGAGCACTGAGGGACAATCACGGGAAAATCACGTTTGTGATTGTCAGAACAATTTTTGAATGAAACTTATTTTTTAGTAAATTCGCTGGAAATGTGGGAAATTTTGATTGAATTGTTTTTTGTATGTAATATTAATACTTCGCCAAACATAATGAGTCGTTTCATTACATAATATAGCATATAGGTACTACTCATACAACCCATATCGTCGCTGCAGTTTCTATCAGGCAGCTTGCGTCGAAGCCATAATAAATATGGAAACAGTATATAATCTCAGAGAATATAATATACAGAAGTGGTATATAAATTATATAATATACCAATCATGTAGCACCGCCTCCACTCTCGGTTAGAAGCGCGATTCCCTTAAAATCTGTAGATATAAGGTGGACTATTAAAATTGGTGCTTACGAAAAATAAACTATTCTAATTAGGTATTGTTTAATTGGTCTGCTACCCGTGCGGAAAACAGCACTGTGGCAATTTACAATTATCAAAATTAATATTTTGAAAATTGTAGCGAATTTACACATACTTTTTTTCGTGACGAATTTACTTTGTGAAGAATGTACAACAACCCATCTAATACATTAACCCATCTTCTATCACGCGTCGTGATTTGTCTATCCTTTGAAAATTGCTCTTACATAATTTTACGCAGATGACGTCATATACCCTAATTTAATATATGGTGATGAATGCGAGACATACTTCATGTAAAATAAGTTTTAACATAGTTTGACATTTAATTAACATTTAAATAAACAACATCGGAGACTAATCACCAGTTTTTGTTACACATTAGCTTTTGCCTTTTGTCAACGATTTCATTGTGATATTTGTGGTGATAATACGGGCATAGATCATTAGCTTGTTTCACAAGGTAAATGCCGAATGAATGGATTAGATTTTAGAACGTACAAGCGACGCAGGTTATTATTAGAAAAGAAAAGCTGTCAGGCGTGCGTGTCGGTCATGCTCATCGCTGATTCCGTAACAATTTTCATGTGAGGTTCACAATTAAGGCGTACCCTGTTTTATGTATGTACCCTAACAGCAATAGCTCCTAGTAAGGAGCTTTAGCTGGAACATAATGCAGTATAACCACATGCTTAAATGTATAGATTAAAAATATCTATTTCTTTTGTTTTGCAAATTAGTGTTTGCTTAATTTTCTTTTAAAATCTTTGTTGCATTTTATGGAATATAAAAAAAAATTACAAGGTCGGTAGGATAATCATATCCTTAGCCGTTCTAGGCCCATGAAAGATTTCCGGCCCCAGTGAAGCCGTTGACGTGTGCATTCACAGAGGGCACGAATGCTCAAAAAATCAATATCAACAAGTTTTGCACCCCCAAAAGTTGTCTCCCTAGGCCCGAGCCTACTCGGCCCATAGGTAAATTCGCCCCTGAATGACACTTTATATTCTTTTTACAAGTTTTTAATTTAGTTTCGCCTGTCCGGTCTGTAATCAAATCTTGCAAGTTAAATTTGACCCTATCCTATTGAGGTGCCTTTTTTGTGGGCGCACACGTTTATTTCTCGTGATATTGTACGATTAGTTATCTAAATGACGACATTTTTAATTCAATATGGCGGACGTCATAAATTGGCGATTTATCATTCCCTTTTCACAGGTACTCCTATGTTATGGGTATCCAATGAAAGGTCAACCCTTTCATTGGATACCCATAACATAGGATGACGGAAACAGATTTTGTGAAAAAATAATAAAAGCTTATTTAAAAAATTAAGTCTTGTTTTATTTTCAGAAGACCTACCATGTGCAGCGCGGCCTATCGCAAATCGTTCAGTGGTATGCGTGTGCAATGAAACCTACTGCGACACAATCACTAGGGACCCGCCAGTCAGTGGACAATATGTGGCCTACACTTCTTCCCAGGTAAATATGTATTTCTCTTCCATTCTTTTCTATCAGCCGTCATCTCTGTATTCACGTCCATTCTGGCCATATCATCTTTTCACAGTCCATCCATCTTTTCTTAGGTCTACCTCGACCCCTGGATGCGTCCACATTCATACATAAAACCTTTCTTACCACGTTATCTTCATTCCTCCGCATAACATGCCCATACCATGACAGACGCTTGCACCTCAACTTTTCTGTCACTGGAGCTACTTTCAAACTTCCTCTAAAAGTGTAAAATACAGTAAATAATTTGAATAATGCCAATTCATTATCACACAACGCCAACTGGCAAACTAAGCAATGGCAAGCAACCAGCAGCTGATAGAGTACCCACTTATATACTTTCATTTGTAATAACATACCTATAATACATACCAAACCACAAGACGCTAGCAATCATGTTTGTCACGTTCCCACGTGGCAGCCATTTATGTGACGAACATAATAAAAATGTATTAGATTCCCATCTAACCCGGACCCTATCGTAGCAATCAGGTATACTACTAGACCAGCGGTCTCATTTATTATTATTTACTTAATATTCAAATTCGTTTCAGAGTGGATTGAGATTCCTCAAAACCAAAGGAAACGTGCAGGAGCGGAACTCTTGTAAGTAACTACCTACCTGTAATATGTAATATCTATTAAAGAATTAAATATTTTATTTCACTAATATACGTATATTATATATACTAGTATAATACATATAATAGTATACTAGGGTCGGCAACGCGCGAGTGATACCCCTGGTGTTGCAAGCGTCCATAGGCTGCGGTAACCGCTTACCATCAGGCGCGCCGTATGCTTGTTTGCCACAAAAAAAAAACCTAGTAACAGTAATTGTTGAGGTCTTCTTTTAAGTATAAAATACCTGTGATAGAAGACCTCACTCTTCCATAACTAAGATAACAGTTTAACAATGAAATATTTTATTTGTGTGTGTGTATCTGTGTGCATGTGTGTGTTTGTATAAAGAATTGATCTATCTATGCATTAGATACACTGACAGGGTAAAACATGACTTGACTGTACAATGAATTACTAGACCAGTGGTTAGATAAGACTTTTTGTACTCGAGTAAGAAACTACCTTGGTAGTTAGTTTTTGAGTATATTTTGACTAGGTAGTTATTCCCGGGGTAAAAAGTATCCTACCTATCCGTGTGCCGTGCAAATCCGCTCAGCCGCTTTTGTGTGATCTTACAAAATTCACTCATCCGTCCTCACAAACATTCATATTTATTATACCTATTAGTACTTTATTAACATAATTTGATGTAGACACAACATTTGCCTAAAACCAGATTTACGGAGAAGTGGGCCAAGACTGATATACATATTTATGTTTAAGCTGTAAATACTAGCGGTTTTTTATGTTTACAGCTATGCCATCGAAGCTTAAAATAATAACTGAACTAATTCCTAATTTAACACGTTTACTGCGGCAAGTAAAATCATAATTCTTCATCTGGTGCGGCGGTGGGCCGAAATGCGCCCCCAATGATATTTCCGCCAGTGCGTGGCAGGTCTTTCTCGACCCACCAGCACTAGGATAGATTAAAAATTGCTATTACTATGTGGAAACATAATGTATAAATTTTTTTTATATTGTTAGAATGACCTTGATCCCTACTTCCTTAGGTTTGATTCGCCCAGGGATCTGCCAAACAGGAAATGAGAAATAAAGCAGGAAAAGCGGCAGGCCGATATCGACCTGAACCGCACTAGAAAGTATTTTTAGTAGAGATGGGACAGAGAAAAATAAGGGGATATCGAAAGTAAAACAGTAAATAGTTTAATCTGTTTTGTGTCAATAAAGTACATGATAAAACAGAATTATCGTAAAACTGAAAAATGTTTTTATTTACTTATGCCTGTCTTGGAAACATGTTACGCAAAGGTTTTGGTTGCATTTCCTGCATTTTTTTATTATTTTCTTAACTTTATTTTTTGCTTGGGTACTATTAAAGGTTTTACGCAGTCTGTCGAAGCACCCTGCACAATTTCTTCGTTTAGCGCTCATCTCAAGGACATGGTCATTGTCCTTAGGTTTTACTTGATTTTCTGAAATGATTTTTTTTTCTTAATTCCGTGTGATTTATTAACCATTTATGAGTTTTACCACAGAACTCGCGAAACTGAACAACTTTCCCCAGAGAACATAGGTCGAAATATTTTCTCTTCTCTCTTTCTTTTTATTCTTCTTAGTGGAAAATATTTCTTCACTACTGTCACTATCACTGTCAATAACTGCAGGGCGAATTACTCTGTTTTCCTAAATTTGTATTTTTCTTTTATTGCTTGCCATCGTTGATTATATCGAACGCTACGTCAGATCAGTTAGATAGCACAACACTAACTGGCGGGGCGCGCGCTCTGTGCGGCATCGGGTCGCCAGCTGCCTGTTGGGAGGGCGGGCCGAAATAGGCCCACTGCCGCACTCAGCGGATGTTTTTCACCGTCAGTGCGTGGTCGATAAAAGCCTGCCGTTATGTTTTGATTGGGAATACCTACAATTTTGACCGCAAGATGAAATATATATTTGTCTCTGTCGAATTTTTACAAACACCTGAGTTAATCGTTTCGCACAAGCGAGAGGGACAAAGGTTTCTTCGTCCGCACTAGCTGAAGTACCGCGGTAGGCCGATATCGGCCTGTTACGCAGTGAGCGTGTTAAGTTACAACTTAGGAAAAAAAATGCATTCAAACTGCGCACATTATTCAGGAATGAAGAAGCAGTAAGGAAAGGGAAGTTTCATGTTTTCTGTCTGAATTTAATAACATTTAGGTGACGATTCTGTTGTTTGAAATTACTTAACAACTAATTTGACAGGTCTAAAAGTCTTGCTTTTCTTTTCTCATGAGCGGGGTTCAATAAGGGTGGCAATATTTTTAGCCCTGTCACATTAGTTAAATTGAGTAATTTTGAACAACAGATTTGGCACCTTAGCCGCAATTTAGATTCACGTACGTAGCAATTAGCAATGTAGTACAAAGTTGTTGATAAACTGACAGAATTTTATCGCTGTATTTCCGAAAGCTGTATAACTTCAGTTCACCCGACTTCCAAAATAATTATCTCGCTTTGAGTTAGAATACTAAAGCACACACGCCTTTTTAACGAGCTCTTTGGTAAAAAGAGGCAGGGCAGTGGGGACAATTAAAACTACGAATACTTCTTATATTTCAGGTAAACTTTGTTTGACATTTGAACTGGATATTAGCACGAAGTATCAAACAATTATCGGCTTTGGTGGAGCCGCGACTGACGCCGCTGCCATCAACTTGCAGAGCATGTCTGCGAATCTTCAGAAACATTTGATCAAGTAAATTATTGCATTAATTTATAAAGGAAACTTGCGACTGCGCATTGGTATGGCCTTCGACTATTGGTATGGGAAAATGAATAGCGCTGCGGCGGCGAAAAGTGGAACTAACAGTTCGTACGAACATTTTGACATTTTTAGAGTGACGTTTTCGAATACGTAGTCGAAAGATATTCTAGTTACTGGCACTGGCCTCGTACCATTGTTGGGGTCGGCACCAAATCTAACCTGATGTACTTAGCTGCTTATACAATATAATACAAAGCGAGTGCCATCTCTCTATCACAACCAATGTACAGGGAACCGTTACTTAGATTCGTCTGAGACAGACCGCCAACGATTGCTAAAAATATAAGAGTCTATCAAAAAAGAGTAGAATTTAATAGGGGCACCACTGTGCCGTTCGTATGACATCCCGTCGCAGCTCGTATAGAGCATCAACCGTCTTGATTGGTTTGTTTACAGTAAACGTCATAGCATAGATTCCGTATCGTGAAGGCCAGTAGCCAAAAATGTGGTTCCGTTTCTAGACTATTTTGCCAAGCTGGCATCCAAGACCAACGACGTTTATGATACGTTATTTTTCTATGCAGCTAAAGGGCGCTGTTTTTTTTTTCCAGTTCTTACTTCAGTAGTGAAGGTAATGAGTACAATATGTTGCGGGTGCCCATCGCTGGCAGCGACTTCTCGACTCACGGATACGCGTACAATGAACTGCCTGTGAATGATGTCAAGCTTACCAATTTCTCACTCAGCGAAGAGGACTACAACTATAAGGTACTAGCTTTTACCCGCGACTGTCTGCATTTATATACAGACAAAACAAAGATAGCCTATGCCTTTGCCCAGGATATAGTCTATCTCCTTGCCAAATTTTATTACGGTCCATTCAGCCGTTTAGTCCTGAAAATGTAGCGAACAAACAGAGTTATTTTCGTATTTATAGTATTAGTTGTACCTCAGAATAGATAATATACTACGTACAAGTTGTACGTAATATATTATTTACTCTGAGGTATTAGTATGAATAAGCTCGCATGATATGGAACAGGTCAGATTAATAGGCGTCTGACACTTTAGTCTATATAACTGAGACGCGATCCAGGGGTACCAGTCTTACGTTACGCTACTAACTTAATGAAAAAAAAAACGTTTTTCTTCTTGTGTAGAATAAATAAAAGCGCTAGGATAAGCTAGGTATCCGTATGGCTTTTATACCTTAGTATAACGCAAATGTCCCCTTATTATAAGGACAGAGAAACTAACTAAGCGCAGTAATGAAAAGTATTATCCTATTACTCCTCAGTTCAGTCTATCTTGAATTGGGAAAAGCCTTTAAAAGTAAAGTAAAAACTAAGTACTTTCAGGCTTACTACTAGGGCTCGCAGAACCGGTCCGGTCTATATATATACTGACAGTAGACAAATTCTCGCTGTAACTGGAAAATTATGGCCTCGTAGTCGAACAAAGTATTTGATAAGTTTTCTAGCTTATATTAGTAAATTGCGATATCTAAACCGAATTTCCCATTAGAAATTAGAACCGGGAGTGCTGGAAGTCGATTTTATGGTGGTCTATGTATCTTATATTTTCTTTATCCTTCTAATACACTTACAGATCCCGCTCATCAAGGTGGCCATGGAAACAGCAGACGTCCCCATAAAATTACTGGCTACCGCTTGGTCTCCACCTGCCTGGATGAAGACCAACAACAATTTGTCTGGGTTGGGTCAATTAAAGCATGAATACTACCAGACCTATGCTGATTATCATTGCAAGTAAGCTGTTTTCTTGGTCATTACTAGCTGTGCCTGCGACTTTGTACGCGTAGAATTTTATTTTTCATGGGTTTAACTTCTTTGGCGGGGTACACTAATTATGTTTCCGAAATAAAAGTAGTTTGTTGTGCCCAGAAAAATCTGCTATCTGCCAGTGAAAGTCGCGTTCAAATCGGTCCAACCGTTTCGGAGTCACAGCCAAGTACACATTTTGACATTCATCTCCTATCCCAAGGGAACCGTGCTGAATTTCGGGTTAAAAAGTATCCTGTGTTCCCCGTAGTATAAACTCAAATTGTGCAATGTTTCATTAGAATCAATTCAGTAGTGTACAACAACAAATTCAACAAATACATATATATCAAATTGTCAAATATAAATGTTTGTCCCAGTGGGAACCGAACCGTCAAATTTAATTGTGGTCTGTGTTGTGAGGAAGTGGTTCTGCAAGTGACTAAAGAACCCTACATGTTATTCCAGGTTCATCGCCGCGTACGCTGCAGAAGGCCTATCAGTGTGGGCCATCACGCCCGGCAATGAACCAACGCACGGGCTCACGATAGACACCCCATATGTCTGCCTTGGATGGACTCCGTGTCAAATGGTTGGGAACAAAATTATACTTATTACACATTATGATTTAATAATAATAATGATAACAAGTGGGTTTAAAAAGTAGTTTTTGAATACAAGCTATTATTCCGGTATCAAGCCTATTGATTTGATATCCATATCATAGGGGATACTGTGGATATGATAAATCTCAATTATGTGACGTCCGCCGTTTTGGTAATATTATCACACAGCGCCATATAGTCCCAAACTGAGCAAATTTTGTAGTATGGGAACCAGACACCAGACACAGAACTAAAGATAGAGTGTACGGGCATAAGAATAACTTATTCTTATGGTACGGTATACCCAACACCCTGACGCATAGCAAATGTTCAACGCATAAATATTGCCGCACCTAACGCAGCAGTCACCACACTAACCATTAGCTAGACCGACGGTGGTGTGGCCATAATATGAAGTATTTATTTTATCTTTTTTGCCACGGGCTAATTAGTTTGAGCAGCGCGCTTTGCGGCGCGAAGGGAATTATTCTCGGTGATGTATTTATTCGGTATTATCTCGGTGATTATTATATCTCGGTAATAAGCAATAAAGAAATATATATAATAATATACTACCCAGGCCAGGACCTCACGATTCAACATGAATGCTTAATCGCTTTAGAAACGGACTATTGTAATTTGTTAACTTTTACTTTTCAGGGTAAATTTATAAGCGAATATTTGGGAGAAACGATTCGTAAGTGTACTGATAACACTGTGAAAATACTGGCGATGGACGATGACAGATCCTTAATCAATGAATGGTGGCGTTGGGTAAGGAAGCGCTTTATATATTTATAATAACTAAAATAAATAAACAATCGAATGTGGTGGTGAAAAATTTCGCGAAAACAATGTATACATTTGAATCGAAATTCAAGGACGTAGTGCCCAAGAGACGGCGACGGACTTAGTATCTGTTACGTTGGCAGCAATTTTTTTCTTATGTACTTCGGGTACCCTTGTGGGAAGGCGTAAAGATTTATAATTTATTAATTTAACATTGCGAATTTGAGTGGAAGAAGTAGCCGTGGAAAGCTAAGGTCGTACAAAGGCAGAGTGCTCGATGAGCACTCAAAATTAAAATGTATCTACTCGAAATCGACGGGGACATATGAGGCCGACGTACGGGGACGCTACGTTGCTGCAACTACAAGGTCACCATCCTTGTGGTTGCAGCAACGGCCTATCGTCTGATAGGCCCAGGTTCAAACCTCGGCCTGTATTAATGAGTTCTCTAAGCTTAAGTACAGAGTAATTAATTATACAATAGGCTTAAAAAGAGGGGTAGGGCGAAATGGGATCTTCCGTGGGGTTTACCATTAAAATTAGAGCCGCCCAGCTGGGGACTGCACTTCCACCTTACAGAAGACCGCAGTCAAATAGCACTACTTTGATGTAGTCTTGTGTTTGCGGTGAGTAAGGTTACCAGAGCTCCACGAGGATACTCTGCGCTAGTAGAAAGGATATGCTACTAGAACAGTGAGTCCTCATCAACCACAGGGTTGGCACCCCGTTAGTGATATCCCTGGTATTGCTAGCGGCTATAGGCTACGGTGACTGCTTACCATCAGGTGGGCCGTACGCTAGTGTGCCACCTTAGTGGTATAAAAAAGAAACGCCCAGCCCAAAAGCGTCTTGGCGTGATGATTTGACACAAAGTGCATTAAGTTTGCCCTAATTTGCTTACTCAGTTCATAAATTCCTTTTAGCTTTTATTTGAGTACCCGAAAGTTAACGACTATATAGAAGGTTTGGCAGTGCACTTCTATGAGGATTTCGAGACGAACTCCTCAGTCCTGACTGAATATAATGAAAAATTTCCTGGAAAGATTTTAATTGGAACTGAAGCCTGTACAGGTAGAACAAATATGCATATATTTCTTGTCTAGAAAATAAGTTACAAAGTATTTTTTTCATACATTTTAACAGTTCATTCCAACATGATTCCAACTTCTTATTCATGAGCGCTGTGTGCTATCACTGTGCGCGTTATAAATATTTTTTCTTACACTTAAATGTGTTGTGATATCAACTCTTGTGACTGTAGCTCTACTGTACCTTGATAGCACTAATCAATTGTCCAGTTTATTTTGTTAAATATTCGTGTCGTAATTTTATTCCATAGCCCTAGTGTTCTTTCTTAATTGTAATTTGTAACTTGTATAACTCTAAAACTAGTATTACAGAATTTAATTTATTAAAAGAAATATATCTTCTTTCAGGTTTCCTTGCAGGAGAAACGATAACCGTGGATTTTGGATGTTGGGATCGAGCGATATTGTATGCTACTGATATTTTATCAGTAAGTAATAATAATAATATACAATGATGTTAGGACATTATCACACAGCGACATAATATGGTTTAGAAAGCTTTAACTATGTGTATCAGAAAACTGATAGAATACATAAATACTTTTGATTGAAAGCAAATAAATGTTCATGACAAACATTCTTAAAATGAATGTGAATATTTGAAGCAAATTACAGTCTTATTAATTCAAAATCTCCCGTTAATTTTGTAAGGCGAGTGTGGTGATCATGCTTAGCCACTACAAAGGGAAGATATTCTCGCCAGGCAGTCGTGCCTGGGGAATATCGGCTCCAACTGTTCTAATCGGAGACTTGTATGTATACTTATACATAATAATATACCGATTTGCGTAGAAAACTCTCCTAGCGCATGGTAGGATTGTGACGTATGTATGGAACGTCTACATATCAGGAATAGCGCCATCTGTTGTATGCTATGTCAATTAGTATAATATTCCAACATTGGTTTATCTAGCGGTGAGGTCGCTAAAATTTTAAACAATTTGATTCTCAGAACATGGCCCATAACTACACCGGTTGGATTGACTGGAATCTCGTTCTCAACGCAAAGGGCGGTCCAAACTATGCAAATAACTTCGTAGATGCAGCGGTTATAGTGCTGCCCGGTGGAACAGAGTTCATTAAGCAGCCAATGTTCTACGCTATAGGCCACTTCTCCAAGTTCATTCCCAGAGGATCTGTCAGAATCAAGGTTACGGATAAGAAGAGGGGCGCTAATTATACGTCGAATGTGCTAAAGGTTGCATTTCTAACCCCGTATAATACCATCGTATTTGTCATTTATAATGAGTGAGTACCAACATTGCAATATCTTATCTGACTATCCCGTTAAAATGTCTAAAATCATAGTATTATATGCGAAGCAATAACTTTGTACCCCTATTTACGAAAAGTGCGCGGACAGTTAAAGTTTATATGAAATAAGAAATACGGAGTAAGAAAACTATGATTTATATAATAGTTTATAATGGTGTATAATATGCATGAGAAATAAATCAATAATTAAAAACATTACACACCATACCCAAGAAGCTAAAATAAGGGCTGAAAGTGGTCGTACATAAAAATAACGCCAACAATTTTTCAGTGGTATTTGCGCCTCAAGCAAAAAATCATGAATGTTTCAAAATTTCATCACAAATGGGATTAAAAATGGGGGGAGGGGTCTTATGGGATCTGAATCCCATAATATCCCCCGCAATCCGTGGGTAAAAGATGCTCTTTCTAAGTTTTTTTTCTTTTCAGTGCCCGGGCACGGAGCATTGTGATCAACTTAGGTGAGAAGCACGCAACAGTTAAATTGCAAGCGAATTCCATAACTACCGTTGAGTTCCTTGCTGAAGCTGGTGACATGAAACTTGCTGAATCCGTCGTTGAGGAGCTGTAGTGGTTAACGCTTTATTAATTTAAATAATTAAATAATTTAGTATTAACTTACCATTGTTTGAATTAATTAATTTCATAATTCCTTGCTCGATTTGCTCGTGTGCTGTATATCTGCCTGTATGTTGTCCACTAATTTCTTTTTAATTCTGAGTGCGAGTGAAAAGGTAGCACCTTTTCAGGACTAAGCAAACAGAAACAAACAAAAAAACATTACTTTCGCATTTCAATATAAGTATGGATGTATCTTCTCAAATAAAAAGCTCAAAAATCACCTCAATTTGATCAAAAATTCTATTTTACACAGGGCTGTTTAGCTTTTTATTTGGCAAAGCTTTTTTAATTCTGCAGACTATCCGGATATAAATTCTTCCTCGTATTGCTAATCCGGAGACTATCACTTAAATACAAACAAACAACAGCTGTAGGTTAAATTCGGAGAACGGGGCGTATGATAGGGTCATTCATTGCTGATATGAATGGAATTCGCGCGAGAGAAAACCAGCTATATTCCACCTTGGTTAAAAAGAGATGCAAGATGCGATACTGAGCGTTTATTAACAGTCAGTGTCAACAGTATCAACTTTAGTCGTGAGTCGAATAAAAACTCTGTTAAGAAAAAGTGAAGTTATTCAATATATTATGAAAACGGAAAGTGTTTGTGGGTTTGTCCAGCTTTATCTCTGCAACCAAGAGTAGGTGGCAGTACCACCTACTCGTGGTTGTAGTGGTAGATAGCCCTTTGTCTACATTTGTGTCTGTACTAACATAATTTTACTGCAATGAACTTATTTGAATTGTGAGTAAGGGTGCTTAGTCTCGGTAGTGGGTAAAAAAAGCAACGCCGGGTTTTGCAGCTAGTCTCATAAATTAGCAGGAGCGTCAACTTTTGTGAAACAACTGTATCAATACAATGTTAAATGAAAAATAACATGCTATGTTTGAATTGATCTTAATGCCTATATTGTAGTGTCCGACTGAAGATTCGGCTTCGATTTCGGCTTCGGCTTTGCCCACCTTTGGCAAAACCTTCGGCTTCGGCCAAAATTAGCAAAACAGCTTGATATGCTTTTAGAATATGACAGTATATATATATATATATATACGTTTTTTTTATAACACTAAGGTGGCCATCAAGCAGACGGCCCGCCTGATGGTAAACGGTTACCGTAGCTTATGAACGTTTGCAACACGAGGGTATCAGTCGCGCCGGCGTTACCAACCCTTCAGAAATCTCTTCACAGCCTTCTTGAAGAACCCCATCCTGTACTCCTTTAGGTAACCCACGGAGCTCATTCCACAGTTTGATTGTGCGCGGGAGAAAGCTTCTTTGGAACCGCGCAGGGTAAAACCATTTTGGTTTCAATGTGTAGGGATGGATTCCCCACCCGGTGCCATGAGGTGCGATATTAAAATATTGCCGTGGGCATCATGTCGAACAATTCCTCGGAACACTGCCCGTTATACAAGCCACACAGGGAGGCAAAGTCTTTCCTCAGGCTTAGTGGTTCTAAGCCGCTGGTGAGCATGGGGTTGTCGACAATTCTTATAGCGCGCCATTGAACTGAGTCAAAGGCCAGAGCTGGCATCCAGGTGCTCCTGCCCGGGTGACTACCTCGCCAAGGGCTGCGCGCAGGACATTAACATTTGGGCGAGGCAGTGGTCTGATTTCCAAGTGGCGCATCCACTGTTACTGTATAGCCGTCCGGTCGCATTGTCAGCAGACGGGTTTCAACAAGGAGCTAGTATGACTCCCGATGTCTGGTATTCTCATGGGAGGAATAACCAGTTCCGAGAAACCATAGGCTAGGGCGAAGTCATGAGCAGCCCTGCCCGCTGTGTCAGTGGACCGAGAACTAGGTCACTCAACGTGGTAAGCGTTGAAGTCCCCAAAAGTCACCAACTCGCAACATCTATCGTGCAGTCTCTCTTTCGCAATAGTTTGATCAATTTCAGCGCCTTCTAAACCTTAGGCTTCGGCTTCGGCCGATGTTATGGCGATTGCCGATGAATCGCTTTCGGATTCGGCTAAAAATCGAGCTTCGGTCGGACACTACTTTATCGTCATGGTTGGAGTGTGTGGTACATAAATGTATGCTTGTCGTACATTGCATTACAGAACATATTTTGCCAGTATACGAAGTAAACTTCAATGGAAGAAAATGGCACTTTTACCATTATTCAAAAATATTTTCTTTAATTGTATGCTGTTTACTTCTCTCGTCGCATTTGTGGTGGCCGGTAAGTCATGTTTAACATAATTTAAATTGCTATTATACAGATTTTTCTGGTTTGGGTTGTGAATTAAAAATATGTTTTTTTTATTTGAAAAACAATTAAAAAAAAAAAAAAACAATTTTGTAACCAGTGAGACGTTACGAAATAGCGGAAGTAAAATATTTTTTGTAGCTCGCTGGTTATGACAATTAGTTAGGGACCCAATTCACTTATTTATAAAAAAAAGCTAAGGCAGTTCATAAGTCAATAGTGAAATGGCACTCTGTACGCTCTGCCTACCCAGTGACTTTGCAGGATGATATGTATGTATGTATTTATTAATCCTAAAAGTATGGTGCTTGCACATCAATATATTTAATTTCATTACTCATCATTCATCACAATCATTTTAGCGTCGGTGACGCGTGAGTAATACCCCTGGTGTTGCAAGCGTCCATAGGCTACGGTGACCGCTTACCATCAGGTGGGCCGTGTGCTTGTTTGCCACCCTAGTAGTATAAAAAAAATATATTTCATAGGCGCGAATCCCGCTGTTATAACTCATGAGCTGACGGTTTACACCTGCGTTTACGCTTCTTCCTCTACATGCATACATATATCTTCACGTCTTCCAATAGAGGACGGTACAAAGAGGTAGGCACAGATGTTACAAAACCCACTTTTCGCCGAAGATAATTTGGAGTCAACGTGACAGATGGTGAGTTTGTCACGTTAATGTAGGCACTACGTACCTGAATTTCTTCTCAGACGTATGTGGGTGTCCTCACGATTTTTTCCTTCACCGCAAGCTCGTGGTGTGACTCATCACTGCACAGTTAGAAAATCTCTTTGGTACAGACCGGTGGGATTCGAACTTGCGTCGCTAGAAAGCAGGCAACCCTTCATACCATGAGTCCACGGCGGAGCTCTCTATACTCACTACAATAAATAATTGTTAGTGGTTGAGTCGTAAGGTCCTGGGTTCGAATCCCAAAACGAGCTTATACTTTACGTTAAAATGTTTATAGTAAAATAGTTAATTATTTATAAGTCCGAAGAACGGAGCTAAGCACTCCATCTAAGAAGCTACGACCTGAAATCTTACGTGAGAAGTGGGTGTCACACATGAGTTTTTCTAAGCTTAAATAACAGTAATTTATCAAACCATGAGCTTAAAACAAAGAGAAGTGAGGTGAATTGTGATCTCCCGTGGGTTTTCCCAATATAAGTGGAGCCGCCCGTTTGGGGACTACGTACGTCCACCTTAAAGAAAACTGCAGTGAATAACACTACTTTGATGTAGTGTAGTGGTTCTGCGCTTGTGTGCCATCTTAGTGGTATAAAAAAACCTTCGACCTCTGGGGTAAGTTCTTAGTAAGACTTTGTACAACTGTTTTTTTTTAAAGACAAGCCTTGTTTGGCAAGGGCTATCACCGACCAGTCAACGTTATGCCTGTGCAACGATACTTACTGCGACACCATCACCAGAGTGCTTCCCGCTAGGGGGCGCTACGTCGCCTACACTTCTTCTGAGGTGAAGGTCTTTTATATACGTTTTAAGACTAATGCGGTCACTTTGTTACTCTGATATGGAATATTGACTACTGACCCGCCCCATATAGAAAAACCGGCCAAGTGCGAGTTGGACTCGCGCACCGAGAGTTCCATAAACACTTGTATAGAAGACTTTTAAAAAAAACTACATATTGTTCTCAGATTTTTCCCTTTATTTGTGCTGTAAGACACTGCTTCCGGCCAAATTTCATGGTTCTAGGTCAACGGGAAGTACCCTGTAGGTTTTGATTCCCTTATGAAATCACAAAATATGCGAAAATTTGCGACATAAACGGTCATATCGTTTCTTCATATTGACTTGCAGGTTTGATTATTTTACAGCCGAAAGAGACCATAGACCCGGGTATTTTATATTAATTTCAACTTGATAACTACGCAATCTTGAGATAAAACATTTCGACAGACAGACGGACAACAAACTGATCCTTTTTCCCTTTTAAGGAACAGAACCCTAAAAAAACTCAATTTTAAACGTAGTTTCTACGTACGACATCTGTACGTATCTTACGTATCCAACGCATAACTCAAACGTGGATCTAGTCCAATAATCAGCTGTTTAAATAAAATAAATAACGTAATTTTACTATTTATACCTACTATTTATTATAAATTATAATCCAATCCATAACGCACACGTCTATCCAATAAATAATCAGCTGTTTAAATAAAATAAATAACCAGAGATTATGACTAAGACAGTAATTACAAACATAGTATCATCAAAGACATAGACCCTATCTATAGTCTAAGATCCGTTAAAAATGACCTTCACCCATCTGCTTACCTTGGGTGAAGGATTTTCTTCAACGGATCCTCTACTAGTCCAAATAGAAAAAATGGCAAACACCAAAACGATGCCGCCTCAAACAACGACTTATATTGGGATAATATATTTCTTTCTATAAATTGTTATCACCGAGAACTGATTCTAATAATACCAATCAAATCAAATAATTATATTTCAAAGCACCTTTTATTACAACGAACAAACATTAGAGACGAAATTTTTTGTACGCATTATATTATGTTAGCCAGTTTAATGTTTTATGACATGGTTTCTGCCGGCCCTCATGTTTGGGTCCTGGGATCTCCTCATTGATTAGCAGCACAGACTTGAAATACTGCACAAGCTTGTAAATAATCAATTAAGGTATAATATAGTGACCAGTACCGGTAGCAGGAAAATAAAAAAATATAGCAGGAAATGTCAAAATTGTCATACTAATTTTTAGTTCCACTTTTCACCGCCACAGCGCTGATCATTTTCCAATACAAAAATAGTTGAAGGCGATACGAAAACGTTGTCGACAATGTTCCTGTTACCGGCACAGTAGAGGTAGAGTAACACAATAAATTTCCATTTTCAGGCTGGCTTAAGGTTTCAGAAAACATATGGCTCCCTTCAAGATAAACAAGCTTCGTGTGAGTAAATTAAATAATATTTTTTATGAACGCTACATGTTCTGAAAATATAGTTACTGAGTAAGTAGCTACCGACTAAAATATTCACCTTATTGTTTCTTTAACTTCTTGTTTATGAATTAATTCAAAGAAATTTTCAATATGAACCAGTACTTACTATATTAAAATATGTATAAAAATTCAAAGTCGGTAAATTCGAGGCACAGCTTTTAAAGAAAACGTTTATTTGATAAATCTTAATAATTACGCGTCGGTTTTGTGTGCGTCGGTAAAACCGAAGAATCAAGTGTTAGTATTCACACAGGTGCAACTGGTGTGAGGATAACCCTGGATCCCAGCACCAAGTACCAGACCATAGAGGGCTTCGGGGGAGCCGTGACTGACGCCGTGGGGATTCATTGGAAGAACCTATCTGAAGCATTGCAGCAACAATTGATTAAGTAATATTTCTCATAATACGTACTTTATAACCGTTTTTACTTGCGGACGGTAGCAGGCTATTCATTAATATTGATCAATGGCTTCAATGATGCAAATAAGACTTAACTGGGCTCCGTGTTCGTTCGTATTCGTGTTGTCCGCAATACGGCTGTGATAAGTGCTGACTTTATTTTTATACGCTCCAGTTCCTACTTCGGTGATGAAGGGTTGCAGTACAACATGATGCGGGTCCCGATCGGAGGCTGTGACTTCTCCACTCACCCGTACGCGTACAACGAGCTGCCTGAGAACGACGCCAAGCTGACCAACTTCTCACTCTCCTACGAAGATTACGAATATAAGGTAACCACTGGCACCAAGCGATTATGGACAGACCTCTTAGATTTTATCCGACAATTCTCAGGGCAAACTTATTATTTTGGTAGGACTAGGCAATACACCGGTCCTAATCCTTGTACTGCAAGTGATTTCAGAGGCTTCGTTTTCGATTCCACGACCTCTTTGGGCTCAATTTATGAAAATATCAGCAACCGAAATCACTAGGCTATTATTCCTTGATACTACTAACTTTTAACGTTCTACGAGCGATGGATACATTGCAGCCGGTTAGACACACGGGATTGGCGGAAACCCCATAGGTATTTCACGCCCACTAAATTTGTGACCTTCTTAATGAGGCTTGTTCTAATTGTGAAATAGCTATGATTTTTCGTTCACTTAGCTCCCCTTCATCAAGGCGGCCATGCAAGTAGCCAGTACCGCCATACACACAGTCGCCAGCACCTGGTCCCCACCAAGATGGATGAAGACCAACAACAATATAAGTTCTGGATTCCTAAAGCCCGAGTATTATCAGACTTATGCTGACTATCATGTTAAGTAAGTAATTGTTGATATTCGAGAATTTACAATCGCTTTGCGCAAAAATAAAGCACTTGAAAAAAAACATTCCGAAGTCAATCAATACGAAATCTTTATGAAATAATTATGCACAATCAGATGGCTATAGATTAAGGGGCTGAAGCGAAAAAAAAACTAGGTGTGTGGGTTGCATGATTGCATATTGACAGGTGTTTGCCAAGCAGCCAATCGATTTTATTATTACAGCAATCAAAATAATATTACTGACCGTAGTCGGTCTACGTAACTGAGTCTTCAGGGCAGAAAGCTAGTCATAGATAGATAATACTATGCTACCCTTTTTTGAAGGTTTATAGAGCAGTACAACGCAGAAGGAGTACCTATTTGGGGCATCACGACCACGAACGAGCCGATGGATGGACTTTTAAATTTGGTCTCTTTTAACAGCCTGGGATGGAGTCCATCTCAAATGGTACTTTTTTTATTACGTACATAAATATCGTTTCAACATTCTAATATATTTTTGGACTGGCTGCGTTTTTAACCACCCATACACACTTTCACACACACAAAATCCCTAATTAACACACCTTTAGGACTTGAATTTCAGAAAACCCTTTCTTAGCGATGCCTACGTGCTATAAAACAGTTAAATTCTAATTTTCATTTTTGTAGGGTCGATACTTTCGGAGATATTTTTTTAATGACTCAGTCAGTGCGCGAATGGTAACCCTCCATGGGTAGATAAGGGTGAATACACTCACACCTACTCACTAAGAGATAATAAAATTGATATAGATAATGCTTTTTATATGAGCAAGATGTTAGATTTACCTGTCACACTTAATAGGCATTGGCCTATTAAATCAAGTTGACGAATTAGAGCTAGCTGGTAAAATATAAGTTTACATAACTTTAAATTGCTATTAAATCAATGGTAGACATTATAATATTTGCAATTTTCAGGGAAAGTGGATTGTCCATAACCTGGGGCCGACAATACGTAACTCAACCTATAAGGATGTGAAGATACTCGCGTGCGACGACCAGAGGCTATTCATACCATTTTGGTTTAATTTGGTAAGAACGTGTAATGTCACGGACGGACAGTCGAATTGTGTAGTTTTATAACTGTAGTATAAATAGCCAAATGCTGAAACGACATTCAAAGTTTGAAAGCCCAGGTAAATGTTTGAAGCGTCTTCAATATACCTACAATTCCGCAGGCAAAATCGGAGGTCTTTCAAAATTAATGTGGCATCAGATTTGATTGGCGTTTCAGTAAAAGTAAAACCTCCCAACTAGGGACAGTACCTTACAGAAGAACGCAGACAAATAACATTACTCTCCAATGTAGAGTTGAGTTTCTACGGTGAGTAATGTTTCCGGAGCTCCTTGAGGATATACTGTGGTGACAGTAACGAGAATCTATATTCTACTAGTAGATACAGTGAGCCCTCGCAACAATAAGATTTGCAGCAGAATAGCTCAGAGTAGATAATATAATAATACATCAAGTATTGCAAACATATCACTTGCTACCTACGATGGCTTCCTTGGTAGTAGTAACAAGCTGTTAGGAAATTTTATGGTGATTATTGTTTCCGACCAGCTTGTGAAAGAACACCCGAAATCTCTGGAGTATATAGATGGCCTGGCGGTGCATTACTATACAGACGACATTGCATCAGCTGCCATACTTGACTTTGCCACTGAGTCGTACCCGAATAAGTTTATACTCGCCACAGAGGCTTGCGAAGGTAAGGGAAAATTCGAATGAATTTCAGAACTGTAAGTTGAATGTACAAAGTGAACTGAAGTGAAGAAAGTGTTCTTCTTAATGACTTCCTCAAATTCTCCTAAATATCCTCTAACTAAAGTCTAAACTGCGTTCTGCTTACAAATACTAAGACCTTCAAAATTGTATAGGTATGTTATGATTTTGAGTCATCAAAAGGACGCATTGGCTTAATTTGGTGACTAGGTATGAAATGTTACAAATTTTGCTGTATGATAAAGCTCTAACAGAATATACAAAAAAAGCGTTGGCCGGCACTTTCAGATTTGGACCAAATCTCTATGAAATATGAATGATGTCCTTTTCTTAATTACGGAAAATATGCGCGATAAAATTATCACGTATTAATGTGACTTACTATCCGAGGGTATATATTATATATGTATAGAATTCAGAACCGAATTATAAAACGCGCACGCAAACAAATTGACTCTATTTCTCATTTATTTGCAGGTTCGCTCCCTTGGCAGGAACATGTGGTATTAGGGTCTTGGAGTCGAGCCAAGACGTATATGACAGATATCATCACCGTAAGTTTAATAATAAAAAGGGTATTTAAGATTTTGCGTTATGTTTAGTCGAGGCGTAGGTATCTGTTAGGCGACCTGCGGTTGTCTTGTTGGGAAATGTTGGGATTGATTATGAGAACGGAAACAACCTATTTGCTGTATTGCTTAACGTATATTAACTACTGGGGACTGTACCTCCTTTACAGAAGACCGCAGTTAAATAACTCTACAACACTACATCATGTTGTGTTTCTGCGGTGAGTAAGGTTGCCAGTGTTCCACGAGGATACGCTACGCTAGTAATAATGCTGCTAGCACAGTGAGTCTTCATCAACAACAAGGTTGCCAACGCGGTTGTGGTACCCCTATTGCTAGTGACTGTAGGTTACGGTGACTGCTTACCATTATGCTAGGGTGCCACCTTAGTTGTATAAAAAAACAGTAAAAAAAAACGCATTTTGAAATAAGCGATTAAGAAATAGAGGAAGCTTGGGCCGTGGCGTCGTGGTTAAAAGATATAACATCGCTGCAGTTTCAAATGGTAGGCGGAGGCGATTACAGGGTTACAGGGTACAGAAGGATTGCAGGGTATAACTGTAATAGTACAATGAATTTCCAGGACTTAAATCATAACGTCGTTGGTTGGATAGATTGGAACATGTGTCTAGACCTCCAGGGAGGTCCGAACTGGGTTCAAAACTTCGTTGACGCCGCTATCATAGTGATGCCGGATAAGGGAGTGTTCGTAAAACAGCCCATGTACTACGCCCAGGGACACCTCGCCAAGTTTGTATCGAGGGGCTCGCGCAGGATCCGAGTTATTGAGTCGAAACACCGTTATAAGCACTTGGAACACGTTGCCTTCCTGACACCTAATAACACGGTTGTGCATGTGTGTCATAATAAGTAAGTATACATTTTAGAGTTCCGTATCCGAATTGTAACCAACGGAACCCTTTTACTAAGACTCCGCCGTCCGTCCGTCCGAACGTCTGTCTGTAAGCAGGCTGTATCTTATGATCCATACATGGGGTTCCCTCATTAGAAACGTACCTATTCTTGTTTCCTTTTTTTTCGCTCGATCTTAATAATGACAACAGTAGACGCTAGAAGGCTTGCAAGGTTTAATTTTAAAAAAATAGAGAATTTACTATCACAAACATAATTATTATTAGCGGTTGCTGTAATAGCCGTGTCTAGGGATCGAACGGCAAAGTTGAGCTTGTCATTTAACCTAGTTTGTCTTTTAGTACGGTACCCCGGGTGCGTCCAACTCGCACTTGGCCGATTTTTCTATCTTTTTCCTTCTAGAATGAAGGTGATGATATTGAATGCCTTTGTTTGCTTCTCCACAGGGGCTTATCAGTACCAGTGACTATCAAGTTGGGAGACAAACAGACGACCATCACTATGCCTCAGAAATCTATAACTACCATAGAGTTGGCTTATGAACAAAATACTACTGAGGAATCGTGAACAATTCTTATGAGTACGAATAAAATCATACTGAATAAATAAAAATCAGATGCGTGTGTGTGTGTGTGTGTGTGTGTGTGTGTGTGTGTGTGTGTGTGTGTGTGTGTGTGTGTGTGTGTGTGTGTGTGTGTGTGTGTGTCAGTAATCTACTATAATTGAGCAGAAATTTGGCACAGACGTTTAGTTCTCGTGACAATGCACAATTATCTAAATACCACCATTTTAAATCCAATATGGCGGACGTCACATTATGATGAAACATTTTCTCAGTAATCCCCATTCCCCAAAGGGCTTGATGAGCGCAACGTAAATTTTATAGTAACAACTAATAAAAGCATGTTAAAAAAAGTTAGAGTATTGTTCTTTTTTTAAGGCAAGGATACAATGAACGCAGTTAGCAAGCGTACGGCTGGTCAGTCGGTGAGCGGTCATCCATCGTAGCTTATAGCATCTTATAGATAGACCCTTCTTGTTAAGAGGATTCACAGCTGGTGTTATTTGGTCATGCACTCTTTTAATATTGGAGCCGCCCGACTGGGGACTGCACCTCCGCCTTACAGAAGACCGCAGTGAAATAACACAACTTTGATGTAGTGTTGTGTTTCTGTGGTAAGTAAGGTTGCCAGTGCTCCACGAGGATACGCTGGGTTAGTAATGCTGCTAGCACAGTGAGTCCCCATCAAAACAGGGATGGCAACTGTGGTATAACAAAAAAACGTGACTTTCTAACTGTGGGTAGTATGTTGGTACTTAAAATAAGTCTTTAGTTTTGCGTTCAAAACGTTCGCTAGGTAAAGTATCCGTTTTGTCGGTGAAATTTTCCGACTTAGATACACTATGTAAGTATTAGTAGGTACACCAGACCTTTGATTGTATACTCAGCAGACTCGATTTATTTATATTTGTCGTGCGCAAACAGGATGAGGTCGTTTGATGCCAATGACGTCACAAATCTTGTTCCACGGCTATATTCTTATTCATGTCTTAACGAGTACACACACACTTATATACGTATATACACATACTTAGTATTTATTGACAAGAAATAACCCGGTTAGGCAAGCAGATTTCAGCCTAATCAAAATACTTATTAAGTTAAATATGCTGTGCTATGTTACGTTACCTCAGATGTCATAGAAAAGGTACCTAGATAGAATTTTATAAGCAACGACGTTACGCCGGTCTTTGAAACATGTAGTGCGTGGGCAAGCCTTAGTGTCATTGTAGATGTGTGCGTGTATTTGTGTATCTATACACTGCAAGGCGTAGTTTTAGGCAGCGTCACTCCACTGTTCACAAAGTTCCATCTACCTTTTTTATTACATCTGAGGTTGCACCGGTGTGTACAAGGTTTCCAAAGTAACTTGTATGTGACACAAGCGAGACAGAGATAGGGGCCAATGACATTGTATTAATTAAAATACCCACATTACCAACTACATTATCGATTCTGTTGTACGAAATCATTAAACTAAGCTAATTTGACAATACAAGTATCGCCATCCTTATTTAACCCCACACATGAGAGAAGGATAGCATAACATTTCGATCTTTGTAGGTAACGTCTAAACAGCATTTTACTTAATGCAGTTTAATGGAGATGAAAGTATTTCCGTTACCTATAATAAAAAAATACCGTATGAAACCGCGCGCGCAGAGGTAGTTAAAATATTTTTTTTACTGATAAACACAATTACTTTATATTTCTATCAAATTCCAAATTAATTACAGAATCAAAGAAGAATATCATTTCATTAAAATAGCTCATTATACTTGGGGTTCTTACTGTAAAATAAAACAAAAAAATTAATATAAAAAGAACTGGTAACCATGTCAGGTAAGGATCATCATGGTCTGCTATTCTGAATCATGTACCTTAACTATAGACTAAGCTTTTTTCCTGTTTGTAACAAATAGTGAAGAGGATAATTATATTTAGTGCGGCTGAGTCATCTGTTATTATGTCACGTTGTCCCACATTACACCGTTACTTTCGGCCACAACACAAAACCACAACCAGTACCTACATAGTAAGAACGTTGAACAGTAACTAACTAACAAAGAACCTTCCGAAACAACCAACGCAAGATGGTTAATCATTGATCAAACCTTTCCACTATTTCGTTGTACGACAAAGTTATTTTATTGGTTCTTTAATTGGGGTGAATTTAATGTGTTGTTTAACGTAATACAAACGTTAAAAAAAAACAAATAAACACACCTCCCGATAGGGTACGATAATAGATAAACAAATTATTTGCAACTACATGATACGTGACATTAACTAAAATAATAAGGAAAATGTATCAATAGGCATATCAATTGTAATCTGCATTGGTAAAATCGGATCATAACTCAGTTTATGTTGTAATTATTTAAATGTCTTATGGTATATGAGATACTGTTTCATATGTGTGATATGTCCTGGGTTTCGGGTGACTAACATACAGTACCAGTTAGGTAGTTAGGTAGAATTATGGATTGCGGACTGCTAACTAAATTAGCGTTTTTCTTGAAAACGACTCGTAAAAATGAATTAAGCTTTAATTTTATTATTCATGTAAATCTTAATGAACCTTGGAATATTAATTGGTTAGGGTCAAGCCATATGACTATGGTAAAAATCTCTTACACAATGATTCTGTTGAGAGGTTACTTACAATTATGCTTATTTTAATCACTATAGCAGTAATCTTCTAGAAGAGACTGAACTTTGTGATAAATTTTGGCAGGGTCGCCAACGCGCGTGTAATATCCCTGTTTCAGGCGCTTATAGATAACGGCAGCATGTTAACACGAGGCAGGCCGTAAGCTTTTTGCAACCTTAGTGGTGTACAAATTTATGCAAGAACCTTAAGTTGGACCAACAAAATAGGTAAGTACCGTTTAGTAAAGTCTCAGAGTATATAATATACTAGGTTAATAAGATGACATGATTCGGATTTCGGATCTGATCAATATGTATGTATACAACAGATATGCGCTTTTAAATAAAATGATAAATGTAACTAAGGAGTACGCATATATTATGTATTTATATATTTTACGTCACAGTTAGGTACCTATATATGTAAAATAGCCACAAAGATCCAACGTAACAAAGAATCAGATTACGAATGAACGCCGACAGGATGGAAGCATAAAACAACAATAGATTTAGATTTAATCTGATCTTCAAACGTTAGTTTAATAAGAGTTCTACAAGCGACGTTAATATAAGGTTGTGCATGACTCTCGCCAATGCCATTATATGTTAGGGCCACAAATTTATTTGTGCGTATTTTGAAAGACTTACGCAGATAGCTACATAGCCAGCGAAAGAATATGGGTAGGAAAATATTATTATGTTAAATGCTCTTAGCATCTACTTATCATTAAAATCGTTACTTAATTGACAATGATATTAAAATCAAATAATGTAATTAGATTTTGTTGACTTGAAAAACACCAATAGTTTTAACAACAATAACCTACTAAATCCTCGGTATTACATACTTACCTATTCAGTATATAATGTAAATAAATGAATTTAATTCCATTTATTCAATATTGTATCTTTGTATATAGGTTGTTATTCACGAGACATTTCTGAGAAGCGTAATCTTGTTTCTAGACACAATGTCGTCGTCTTTGTGACAGATGCGATGCGTCAGAAGGTATATCTATCTATACTCATAAATAAATAAATATCAATGTTTGTGTGTACGTTAGTAAAAATATGTTCAGTATGAAAAGTATGAAAAAATCTTTCACTTATTGAAAGCTACACACTCCATGACTGACATTTGTGGTAGAAAAATTTAAAGAGGTTTACCTAATTTTTTGCATGGGGTTAATTCTGGAACCAATGAATAGATTTTAAGAATTCTTTAATAATAAAAATCTATGTAATATGTATATATATGATCATCCAGCATTTCGGCGGCGAATTCATCACATTCATCCCCAAACATCGGAACCGAAGTGGTCTCGCACTGCGCGGTTCCTATTGAACTATTTGAGCTCCCCGCCGAGGTTATCCCAAAAGAGTAGAAGATGTGAAGATATTTCTGCATGGTCGCCAACGCGCGAGTGATACACCATGTGTCGCTAGCGTCCATTAGCTACGGTAACCGCTTACCACCATGCGGGCCGTATGATTATTTGCCACCTTCATCCTTAAAAAATATATATGCAAAACTATATTAACTTAAACCGGCTAAATTGTTATTATAGCTACGCAGGCGAAGTAGCGGGCGGAAAGGTAGTTACAATAACTTGTTTATATACAGATGCGCAACCGTTGTTGGGTTGGGTTTTAATGTTTGTCTGTCGTTCAGTATCTGGTGAATTCTCGGCAGAGACAGTCGCGCCATAATGTACGGTTTATTTGTCGTGGTGTTCCTCTCAATATGTGGCGGTGCAATGTCCCACACGTACCATCTAGGAGCCTGTCCCATTGTGGAACCCATGCCGGGCTTCGAAATGAACAGGGTGAGAATTTTGCTTGACGAGTTGCCAGTAATTAAAACATTGATTTAATAATGGGTCCAGATACGAGGACTGCTTGCCTGAAATTTTTTATACCACTAAGGGGGCACACAGGTATACGGCCCACCTGTTGGTAAGCAGTCACCGTCGCCTATAGCTGCTAGGAATACCGGGGTTACCTATCACTTACGCGGTGTGACCGTCATCATTCATTTATGATTTGATTCTCTACTAAAGTTACAATTTATTAGAGTAGGTATGTCATCAATCACATCGGTGAGACCTGATTCTTTGGTGGCCCCAGGGTTATGAAATACTGTTCCTTGGTGGTCCCAGGGAACATTATTTCTCCTAAATATCTACTTCTTTAACATAGTTTATTTCATCCAGCCTGGGTTGTGATGAAATTGTGTTCAAAACTATAACGTAAAAATAACTAGGCTGTTTAAAAAACTTGAACGGACGCTGAATTATATGAATGCAATTGTTGAATGCACAAAGAATTAATGAAACAATTGTCACGTTGCATGAGGAGGCACTATTGTGTAAAATTTTGTATGAATCGCTACATTCGACAACACAAGTAATATTAATTTTGAAACGCAATAACACGAACACGAAATCATAGCTGCTTTCCAGCCTTTCACATTATGAGATACATACACTCAATGTTCTTGTTTATTCCCCAACATAATGTCATCATTTACATCCATGTTCTATTTTACACGATCCATCCATCGTTAACTACCTAGGTACTTAGGATTACCTCTGCCGTTTTGTTAAGCCCAATACCAACATCTTCATTCATCTCTACTCTTCGTACAAAGCTTATCGGTACAAGATCTGGCAATTCTGATACCTACCTAGATAAAGCTATTACAATAGCAACCTGCTTTTCTACCTTCGTTATTGTAATCCGTCCTTCGTCAGCGTTGAGCTTGGAATCCCAGAGGAACCTAGAATTTTCCCGGGATAAAAAGTACCCTATGTGTTGATCCAGGTTATATTATATAGACTATCTGTGTTACAAATTGTATACAAATCTATTTATCACAATAGACTATCTATGTTACTCTTTCACACAAAAATAATAATATCTACAAAATTAGGTATTACCCTGTGAATGTAAATAGAATTAGTTATCTGCCCCTCCACGTAATATTTACTTGTATTTGCCTGTTGTCCCTGTACCAACAGGTAAAGTATAATATTATATTCTTCCTGTTATTATGCATAAGTGTGTTCTCATGTTGGCTAATTAGCCAAAGACTATTTATTAGCCCGATATTCCTTCTTCTTCTTCTTCCTAAGTATGGCAATCAATCCCTTCAGGGACTATTTTTGCCAGTGTCGAGTGTTTTTGTTGTGTTTTCATGTTGCAAAATTTCTCGTGTTTGCCGCATTAAAATGCCTAGTGTCATGCATTCTAACGCCCAATGGAGTTTCTGGAGACAACCCACGGCAGTAGCAGATCGTAACACGCCTTTAGATTAGAGGTAACCTATTGACCAAAATGATAACTAAATCACTTAATCCAAAAGTCGTATTATGGCATTATTTCCAATGCTCCTATAAATCAGTCACTAAATGAAACTTTACTGCACATATCGACACAAAAATACACATTAAAGATCACTATAACACAATTTACGACACACTGGAAAAAATCTCAACCGCTCCGCCTGATTCCCGCCAAAAACTCCCAGCCCGATATTTAATGTTAAACATTTCAGTAAAGCTAAGTATTCAAAGTAGGTACAAATCTACATCCTTCTTTTTGCTTTATTGACATCTGAATCTAGACTAAGGACTCCTGTCAAAATCTACATATCTCTGCATTGCATAAAGATTAGCTGACCTGGAAGTTTTCTTCCAGGTTCCAAATAGCAAAATGCTAGTTAGAATTAAGTTCGTCTTTGTAGGTACTAAGCGATTGTGCAATAAAGTGTTTACTAAATGGAACACGATTTTAAGGCCGCTAGTCACAAATCTCAAATTAAAACTAGATTAGAGTGGAGATGCATTCTAGACCTAAACTCGAGTCAAGATCTCTTATACACTTGAAGCATATATTACATGCTAATATAGAAGTGATGATCTCAAGTAATGATCAGGTCAACTGAGATCAAACGACAATTGAGCCTTGTATTAGAATACCGACTTTATAGAACATACGGGAAAGAGTAGTTATTAAGATAGTCATGAACTTTGATTGATTTGAGGTAGTATTTAGTTCGTTAATGGATTTCCAGTTTCCAAGTAATCTTTTAATAATAGTCCATTCTTGGCCTTCTCCAAAATGCGGAGTGTTAATGAGGTACGCATTTTAGTTAATTGATGAATCAACTTCCTTAACTTTGGTGTATGATAGGAGATTTTATAATTTACATATAAATTTCTACTATATAAAACCGAATCCAGGCTATTCTTGGTCACGGCATCACGCATGAACAGCTGGACCGATTTCGCAAATTATTTTCTTATTGTGTTTGTTATTATCAGGAGAATGTTCTAATAAAAAAAACTATTGAAAAAATGTGTGTAGTGGTTTGTAATTTGTATGCCTGACTGTTAAGCTAGTCGCGGGGTTCCATACCAGCATCGGGAAAACATCAGTATGTGATGAACATTGTGTGCCGTATGTATGATTCCTATGTACAGTGGTCTCGAAATCATAGTCCAGGATAGATTAGGCTGCTTACTTTGGACCAGAGGGTGCTGCGTGGTAATATTAGAATATTATTATTATGCGTCCTGAAGGTCTGGGAACCTTGCCCTACAGGCACATTATAATAGAGTAGTGTAGTAGTAGTATAAACTGGTTACTATTATTAGAGTATTGTTATTAAGCTAATATTATCAGTAAAGTGAACGGAACAGATACCGTTGTTTTTTAAACTTTCGCGATTTAAACACATAGTAATGACATGAAAACGGTAATATAGGTAATAGCGGTATACGCGATATTAAATTGTTTATTTACCTCCCGACGTTTTGACTGAGTTGCATCGGCCGTTGTCACGGGCTGTGAGTCAGCACCCGTTTTCATGTCATTACAGATACCGTTGTAAACTATTTATTTCAAAGGAGGTGGAAGTGTCGCATGAATAGCCGTGTTAAACGTATCTATACTATAAAAGGCTTTGTCCTGTTAACGGATCAACGCACAGCCTAAGCCGTAGAGACCTGAAACTTGGAGGGTGAGCTCTTTGTATGACGTAGGCATCCGATAAGAAAGGATTTTCCGAAGTTCTACCCCTAAGGGGAAAAAAGGGATATTTTTTTTATGAAGTTCTGTCAATTTAAAGTTACATCCACGAATATAGTCGCGGGTAACAGCTATAATTTATATATGACTGTTGACTTCATTATATCACGCGTGTGAAGCCGCGGGAAAAAGCTAGTTTGCACTAAAAATGTAAGGATGTAGAATGATAACGGGACTAGATCGAACAAAGATGTTTTGAGCAAACAAAAGGAACTCGACCCCGAGTGTCACTCTCCGATAACACTATGACTCATGGCCCGGGACAGTGTGTACCTATGTACCATGCCACTGTGGGGTCGATACTTGCGAGATAACAACCTATTACATTTGATTAGACTATAATATCTATATTAGTTAGGTACAAATCTATGTAAATAAAAATCGATTGCCATATGTACGGCGGGGCATCACTAGAAAACGGCTCGACCGAATTGGCTTTTTTGTCATGTTCCTAATTGTCTGGAGAAATTACTTATGATATGTATTAACGTTCTTTTGGATAATCTCCTTTAGTAAATTGCACTCTTTTAACTTTTGATGTCAGTGACATCTTTACTTTCATAATAAACAAAGATGGTAGGTACCTTTATACTGACTGGTGAATAATGCCATTCATTCATTCACAACAACGCATTGTTCTTCAGCCATCAGCATTTCACTTTCGTAATACGTTGCCCATAACAAATAACAAAATATACATTTTTTGTCTGTCTGTATTGTTCCGGCTAAACTCCTAAACGGCTGGACCGAATTTGACGGGCATTCACTGGCTTCTTTTGTTTAGAAAAACAATTAGGGTTCTGCGCAAAAAACAAACCCAAGAAATTGTGTGGGCACAGCTAGTATTAACCAAAACTGTATGTCCATTTTCAGTTACTTGGTGTGTGGTACGTGGTCCAGAAGACATCGACAGCGTCCCACTGCATCACGTATAACTTCACCAGTACTGACGAGCCGGGGCAGTATGAGCTCGAGCAAGTCTCCCAGCACTTCATCCTGGGGCTTACTCCCTTGAAGCATGACTATAGGTGAGTGGTTTATATTTCTAAATGCAACTACAACAAGTGTAAGACCTCGAAGATTTAACGCGCCACGTTACAACCACCAGGCGTTAGCTAAAGTACCAAACATGAATAAATCTACGATATTAAGACTATTAATTTAAATATCTAATTGCATTGAGTTATTATAAAGTTATTAGCGTCGCCTACGCCGCCGGCCTTTGTTTTTTCTCGACAAGTAGTGGAGTTTGTACCTATAATATAATTGCGCCTTTAAAGTGTAGTTTTGTATGTTCAATAGATAATTAACCAGTAGGTAACTTCGCAAGCTTATGGGCCCGTCAAACCGGAATACTACACACTCTACTTCGGAATACGAATGCACACCACTGCTTGTCGGGTGAATATCTGAAATTGCGTCGGCAGTAGCTCCGCGTTGATAATATACTAGCAGTAGGTTAGGCACCCACCCACCTAGGCGGTTTCTTGCAATAAGAGATGTACCATTTGGTAAAATTTTGACGCCTGGAACACCAGGGGTATCACTCACGCGTTGCCGACCCTAAGACATTTGAGTATTCTCCCTACGAGTCCTTAATATGTTTCCAGATATACTGGTATTCTGACAGTGCCGGACCCTGCCGTCCCTGGCCGTATGAGAGTGCGGTTCCCATTAAGTGAGTCAACAATAATTTTCTAAATATATTTTTTTATAACACTAAGGTGCCACACAAGCATACCACCCACCTGGTCGTAAGCAGTCGCCATAAGTAAGGTTGCCAGTGCTCCACGAGGATACGCTGCCTAGTAGTAATGGTGCTAGCACAGTGAGTCCTCATCAACAACATGGTTGGCAATCCATTAGTGATATCCCTGGTATTGCTAGCGGCTATAGGCTACGGTGACTGCTTACCATCAAGTGGGTTAGTGTGTTATAAAAATAGCACATGATTGTGTGTTTGTTCTTCAGGTGTTGCCGGATCAGCGAGCTACACGATACTAGCTACTGACTACACCACCTACGCGGCAGTTTTCACCTGCCAGAAGCTCGCCTTCGCGCACAGGCGGTCGGCCACCATCCTCTCCCGGTCCAAGGAACTTGACAAGATGTATGTCGATAAGGTAAGATCAAATTGTGGAATGAATCCCCCGCGGTTTTCCTAAAGGAGTTCAGCATGGGGTTCTTCAAGAATGGTGTGAAGAGATTTTTGACGGGTAGGCAACGCGCGATTGATGCTCCTGGTGTGGTAAGCGTCCATAGGCTACGGTGACCGCTTACCATCAGGTGGGCCGTATACTTGTTAGCCACCTTAGTGGTATAAAAAAGTACTCTCATAAATTATTACACATAACAGCCGGGCTTGGGGAGATCGGGTGACGGGTATTCATCATCATTTAACATGATTATGTTGACATCTATGTAAAAAATCTGTTACCGTATTGTATGTTTGTGTCCGCAAAACTCGAAAATTAGTCGAAAGCTAGACTTGAAATGTTTACGCAACGTTGCATTTTATTTGTTTATATAAAAAAGATAGGATAAATATCAGACTAATCCACGCAACATTCCAAATTAATATTTATCTAATATATAAAATTCTCGTGTCACAGTTTTCGTTGCCATACTCCTCCGAAACGGCTTGACCGATTTTGATGAAATTTTTTGTGCTTATCCGGTATCTATGAGAATCGGCCAACATCTATTTTTCATCCCCCTAGATAATAGGGGTAGTCCACCCTTAAATTTATTTTTTTATTTTTTAGACCGATTTCAAAAATTCTTTCACCGTTAGAAAGCTACATCATCACTGAGTAACATAGACTATATATTATACTAGCTTCCCGCCCCGGCTTCGCTCGGGTAGACAAAACATTTGATATAAAAGTCTACCCGTGCGAAGCCGGGGCGGGCCGCTAGTGACATATAAATGTCATCTACGCAATTTTCTCCCCAGACGCAAGTCCCCTCACTTTGTTTTCCTTTACCGAATGAACATAAATCATTAGCCTATAATTGTATGGCACAGATGCGGACGAAGCTGGCTTCATACGGAGTGGACCCGTACGACCTGTCGATCATATCGCAGAGCGAGTGCCCCAAGCACCCCAACGGCACCTCCGAGGGGGTGAACATCAACATAGACCCTGACACTTTCTCCTCGCACAACATTGGCCAGGCGGTGCGGAAGACTGGCGGCGCTATTGGTAAATCAATACATATCTATATATATATAAATCTCTTGGTCACGGCATCACGCGTGAACGGCTTGACCGATTCCGCTAATTTGAGAAGCTTCTTAGATGTAAAAAATGAAATGAAAACGCTAGTACTAGTAAGTATTGATTTGTGTATAAAATGGTCGAAGTACCTAGACCTCGATCGGAATATGTACATGTAATAACTTAACCTTTATCATAATTTCCAGCCGATGGTGTAGAATACGTGGTCGAGGCAGGCAAGAAGGTTTACAACAAGGTAGCGAGCAGTAAAGAGGACTTGACAGAGCCGCCGACCGACAATAAAGTCCGCCCTGAAATGGACGCCGAGTGGCTACCCTGATCTAAAGCCATCGATCTATTACTTCATACTTAATACCTACTACGCCGTATAGTTTGCCAATCAACAGGCGCCTAACTTTAAGCCTATGTTAGACGATTTGTGATATTAGTGAAAACCGCCGCCTGAATTTAAATCGTACTAAAATACTGTAGATTGACCCAACCCCATACAATGATAACGGTAGTGTTGTGTAGTTGAAAGATCTTCAATTTTGAACATAAGATATACACTACTTAGAACTAAGAACTCATTTTTTTTTATTTAACCGACTTCATTAACGAGGAGGTTCTATGTTCGTTTCTATGTATCTTTTTTTTTATGTATGTTCATCGATATTTTCACCAATTGTGTTTCTTGTGAAGTCGATTAACGTCTCCGCTATTCATGCCTCAAACATTTATGTTAAAGTAATATTCATAAAGTTAAAGAGTTTCGAAATCGGCACCATAATTTTGGATAACAATCTAGTTCTCAGTTCCTATCACGTTTTAGGCGAAATCAAGCCCTAAACCAAACGCTACAAAGTCGATATTTATCTACATCAAATAAATCTACACCAAAGCCGAACCATATCTAGTTACGTCATCGTTTTAACTATTGGATAATTGACAAAGTATTTGAGCGTAAGGTTCATTCTTAAGTACTAAGTTTTAAACATGTTTAGAAGTAATGTTTTTTTTTGTAGGATAGATACAGCTCACAATCAAATACCAAATGAGATTATCAAGCCATTTATTGTCGCTATAATGCAGAGATTTTAAGTATACATATTGTATAAGAATGGAATAAAAACAAAAATTTACAAAACCAATTATATTTTTTTTACTCTGAAAAATCACTTGACAACTGTTTCTATTATACATACACATAATACTTAAATATTGTATTACATAATAATAATTTGCATAAGAAGAATGTTACTATTCCTTGTACATGGTTGTAAATTGCAATTTGAGGCATACTGATACTTATGTCGGTACAAATAGATATAAAAATAATAAACACATACAGACTTTAACAAACCAACACATAATAGAAGATACCGTTTAGAATCGTCACGTGACCAAATATGCTAACGGCTGATGAAGAATTCCCCTTTTGTTATTATTTAACTCAAAAGTATAAAAACCATGAAAACAAAAGTGAATTTTCTTTTTAATTACTTACGTGATCATAAGACGATTCTATACAATACCCAAAAATATGTCTGGTTTGTTGTAACCCGTATATACACTGTGTATTAATGTACTTTATTCTTACACTTTAAAAATATACAAGCCAATACACAAAAACCAACAATATATCTCCTGTGTTACACAACACACGCTAAATACACTTAATAAAATTATGCTTTTAACGCAATGCACATTTAGATGTAAATGCGCTTATTTCTGGCCATAAATGCATAACATACTTCATTCTATGCATATAATTATAGTTTAATTTAGTTGCAGCTTTCAGCACACGCTCTGTCCTTCTCTAAAGTAAGTTTGCAATGTTACGCGTGAGCAGGACAGAACGATAAACCGCCATCTCACCCTTCTTTTTTACAAAGAATACAATTTTGAATTTTGAGACTGGCCGAATACAATATTTAAATAAATAAACTTTTTGGTTACCCACGTGAGCTATTAGGTTAAGGAGTGCAGCGTTCCAAGAAGCGAGGGTACAGGCATACTTCACGGATGTGATACCTGCAGAAAACGATTTTTTAATAAATAATATAATATAATATATCATCACAACTTCCCACAAGGGTCCCCGAACAAGCAACAACATCCACATCTTACCGAAGAATACTGACGCCAAATACAATGTGTCAGATGGTGAGTCTGTCGCCATCTTTTAGGAACTACATACATCCTCGATTTTTTTTTATACCACTAAGGTGGCAAACAAGCGTACGGCCCACATGATGGTAAGCAGTCACCGTAGCCTATAGCCGCTAGCAATACCAGGGGTATCACCAACGGGGTGCCAACCATGTTGTTGATGAGGACTCACTGTGCTAGCAGCAATACTACTAGCTCAGCGTATCCTCGTGGAGCACTGGCAACCATACTTACCGCAGAAACACAACACTGCATCTAGTAGTGTTATTTCACTGCGGTCTTCTGTAAGGCGGAGGTACAGTCCCCAGTCGGGCGGCTCCAATTTAAATGGGATAACCCACAGGATATCCCAAATCGCTCTACCTCTCTTTTTAAAAGGTCATGGTGTGATTAATCACTGTACTTAAGCTTAGAAAAACTCATTGGTACAGGCTGGGATTCGAACCTGGGCCCATCAGACGACAGGCCTGTTGCTTCAACCACAAGGCCACCACGGCTATTTTTTTAAATTTAAAAAGAATTTTCTTTTGGCGTATGAATGCTAGGTTTCCTCACGATGTTTTCCTTTACCGTAAGTCCGTGATGTGACTAAACCCTGCACTGGTTTTTTGGCGGGAATCAGGCGGAGCGGTTGAGATTTTTTCCAGTGTGTCGTAAATTGTGATATAGTGATCTTTAATGTGTATTTTTGGTGTCGATATGTGCAGTAAAGTTTCATTTAGTGACTGACTTATAGGAGCATTGGAAATAATGCCATAATACGACTTTTGGGTTAAGTGATTTATCATTTTGGTCAATAGGTTACCTCTAATCTAAAGGCGTGTTACGATCTGCTACTGCCGTGGGTTGTCTCCAGAAACTCCATTGGGCGTTAGAATGCATGACACTAGGCATTTTAATGCGGCAAACACGAGAAATGTTGCAACATGAAAATTCTCTAACACTCGACACTGGCAAAAATAGTCCCTGAAGGGATTGATTGCCATACTTAGGAAGAAGAAGAAGAAGAAACCCTGCACTTAATTTTTTAGACAAACTCATTGATGCAGAAGTTCATGTAGGTTAGGCGATTGGCATATCGCGCGTTCGATCACAGCAATGATGTGTATTGCAAAGGTATTTTTTGAGTTTGGATCTATCATTTATGAATCTAACGGCACCCTGTCTCTAACAATACAGACAGAGACTAGTGGGGCTGTGAGTGAATCGAATTTATACTTGATAAATGAATGATCTTCAGAGATTCACGGTTTCATTCAATTTACGTTTAGGTAATATTAAAAAAAAAAGATTTATCTTAAAATCACTAATTTGGCTAACAAGGATAAGGCCCGCCTGATGAAGCAAGCGGATACCGTAGCTTATGGACGCTTGCAGCACCAGGGGTATCTCTTGCGTGTGGCCGACCTGACATGACTGAAAAGATGTAGTGCTAAATGATCTGACCTGTCGAGCAGCCAGCAGAGGAACCGCTCGAGTCCGAGGCCGTACCCGCCGTGCGGCACGGAGCCGAACTTGCGCTGGTCGGTGTACCAGTAGTACGGGGAGGGGTCGATGCCCTCGCGCTTGTACCCTGCAACGTTATAGCATGGTTGGAAATCACGAGCGCGTCATGATTTACACATAGAACATCACTAGGATAGTAAAGATATGGTGCCATGTCACGATGGACTCGTGATTCGCCGGAGATAGGTGGGATAGTGTAGTGTCGCTAAAAATATTTCAAAATTCATCTTTCATTACTATTCTGGTACAAATCCAATTTTTTGAAAACTTGCATGAAAATTAAGCTACTGAAGTCAGGGTCAAGGAGGGAAGGGATAGCTGCAATGCTTCAATAATGTGTTTTGGTTGGGAATAATAAAGAATGCCCTTCTAATTCTATCGTACAGCTATAAGAATATACAAATGAAATCCTTCTAGTAGACCAGTGTTTCCATTTAGACAAAAAAACGCCGACGCCCTCCGAAATACCTTTTCTACTTTACAATTACGGTTTAGGTTGACTTATTTAACATTTCGCATTTGTCTGTATTCTAATTGCATTATAGTTTCCATAGTCCACCGGTTTTATATAGCGCGGCTTGTCTGTTGGGGGAGAACCTATGTATAAGACTAATAAAAACTTATGAATGGATAAAAGAAGGGACAGAATCTTCTGCGTCATCTGGACATTTCTGGAATGTTCTAGAATGTGTAAACATACCTTCCAAAAGCTCTTCGTGGTCCCATATCCTCATGGATCCACCGACGATCTCCCCCACTCCCGGCATGAGTACGTCCACGGACTCGGTTAGACGGCGGTCTTCGGCACAGCGCGACATGTAGAACGATTTGATCTCAGCTGGGAATTTGCACAAGAGGATCGGAACGCCTATTGCGTCGGTCATCTTGCGTTCAGGCATCTCAGGAATATCCTGATGAAGATGAATAATTACATTGGTCGTCAATATTAAAAGCTGGCACACAAGCGTACAGCCACCTGATGTGAGCCCTGACCGGTGACAAAAGTAACTTGTTAGCTTTCATTTTGATATTTGTAATTTTCTACTAATGTCTAGAAGAATTTTGTTACAAATTGATCTATCATGATTGGTACATGAAAAAAAGACGGAGCACTGAGTTTCTTGCCGGTTTTCCTCAGGTGGCTATCCGAACCGGTCTTAATTTAGACCTTCATAAGTGTCTTATTAGGGCGTAAAATGAATGAATGATTTTTGATTTAACATTGTGATTATTGTAAACCTATACCTAATATAAATAATCAAAGTTGATACCGTACCTCTCCAAATTCGTAGAAGGATCCATCCTCCTTAGTGATATTGTTGGCTCTAAGGTACTCGATGGCTTCCGTGTACGCCATACGCTTGAACGGCTTTTGTGGTTTCTGATGACGAAACAATCTCATAATTTGTGCTAGCTTTTTCACCGCAACTATTAAATCAATATAATATTATTAGCCATCATTGGCTAATAATATTATCAGTGATAATACAGCTTATTCTTACTGATGATGAAAGTTTTTTTTTTATCAGACCAGTAGTTTGTCTTTAATTACAAAAATATAAATATTTTTTTCTTTATAATATTATTATAGAAATGTAGATTAGTGTAGATCTACCGCAGTTCAGTCCAGTAGCCCGAGTAAGAACAACTTTCTACGTATTCCTATCGCCTTCGACTATAATTGTATTTGAAAATTAACAGCGCAGCGCCGGTGAAAAGTGGAACAAAAAATTTGTATGACAATTTTGTCATTTCGCAAGTCACGTTTTCGAATACTTAGTCGCGATTATTCTTGCTCGAGCTACCGTTCAGTGGTTTGATCAGTGTTTTGATAGATCAGTTAGTAGCGGTTGCCTTTTATACAATCAATCAAAAATCTCTCTGTATCTAGGTACACATTTATTACATATTGTATCTACCTGTGCGAAGCCGGGGTGGGCAGCTAGTATAATATATAGCCTATGTTAATCAGTGATAAGGCAGCTTTCTAACGGTGAAAGAATTTTTGAAATCGGTCCACTAGTTTTGGAGCCTATTCAATACAAACATACAAAAATAAACTCTTCATAATCTACATCTACACTAATATTATAAAGAGGAAAGATTTGTATTTTTGTGGGTTTGTATTGAATAGGCTCCGAAAATACTGGACCAATTTCAAAAATTATTTCACCGTTAGAAAGCTACATTATCACTGAGTAACATAGGCTATATTTTATACTAGCTGCCCACCCCGGCTTCGCACAGGTAGACAAAATATTAGATAAATGTCTATTGTATACCCGTGCGAAGCCGGGGCGGGCCGCTAGTCTTATATATATATATATATATAAATTCTTGTGTGTTGTGTTCGTAGTTAAACTCTTCCGAAACGGCTTGACCGATTCTCATGAAATTTTGTGTGCTTATTGGGGAGGTCTGAGAATCGGACAACATCTATTTTTCATTCCCCTAAATTTGAAATCGGTCCAGTAGTTTCGGAGCATATAGACATTTATCAAATATTTTGTCCACCCGTGCGAAGCCGGGGCGGGTAGCTAGTATTAGTATAAATGTAGGATTACCATACCTTAAATGTAGGGTTCAGTTCATAGACGAGATGTCCCTCGGGCGAGGCGAGCACTCGGTCCACGACGTCCACCACCAAGTCCTCGAGCCGGTCGAGGAGCTCTTCGAACGTAATGAACGGACACTCCGCTTCTACGTGGCTGTACCTGTTTGATATACACATTACCAATGCTCATGATTCTATGTGATACACGTCATAAAATTGGCCAAGTGCGAGTTGGACTAACACACCGAGGTTTCCGTACTAAAAACAAACTAGTTTAAATGACAAATTTAACTGCGGCACGATCCCTAGACACAGCTATTGTAGTGTTGTTGCGATAGCGACAGTCTATCGATCGTATCGTATTTCGATAGAATCGAAAAATTTCAATACTATCGCCTAATTTTCAGTATCGACACTTATCGATAGTATTGCAGAATTTCGATATTTTCGATAGGACTACTCGCACTATAGACTAATTTTGAAAGTCAACTATCGATAGCCAAACTATCGCTATTGCAACAACTCTACAGTGTGTAATAATACAATAGTAAACTCGCTCTTTTTATAAATATAGCATTTCACTCCCTACGAGCATTTCAAGCATCTGCTTTTGTTAACATTATTAAGATTGATTGATTGAAAAAAAAAACGTTTCTAGCAGGGGTGAAGGAAAGATTTTAGTAGGTTCCTTCACACAAGTATTAGTAGAGTACTGACTCGGCGAGGTGTCTCCGTGTGCGCGACTGCTCTGCGCGGTAGGACTGCGCCACGCAGTACACGTCCCCCAGCGCCGCCAGGCACGTCTCCAGGTACAGCTGTGAGCTCTGCGTCAGGTACGCCTGCTCGCTACACACACACACATTACTCTGTAGTCATAGCAACAACAATTTTCGACTACGTATTTATATGTGAAGAGAGGAACTAAGCATTAGTATGAGATTTTTGTCATTTAGCGAGTAACGTTCTCGAATAGTCGCAAGTTATTCTGGCTCGGGATACAGACCGGCTGTTGGTAAGGTAGCACTATAGTAGGGCCAAGATATAAAGCGAATTTTGCAAGGTCTAAAGTAGCCCTAGCTAGGACAACTTATAACTGCGTATTCGTATCGCTTTAGGCAATTTTGAATAGGAAAATGAACAGCGCTGCACCGGTGAAAAGTGGAACTAAAGAGTTAATTTTTCGAATATGTAGTCAAGAGCTTGTATTATTAACCATGTATGACTAGGTCAGTGTAGCAACTGGACGTTTTTTTTTACTCCCGACACAAAAAGAGGGGTGTTATAAGTTTAGCATGTGTGTGGCGTCGTAACTCCCAAGCGGATAAACCAATTTTGATTAAGTTTCTTTTCAAAGGTGATTTAATCGAGGGTTCCTAACTGTGATTTTTAGAGGACTTGAGGTGTTAAGGGTGTTTTAAAATTGAATGTAGGTTATGTAAGTATGGCTATGGAGGGTATACCCGAAGTAGGAGAACTTGAAGAGCGTGCTGCCTCCCTCGCACTGGGTCTGCACGAGCGTGGGCGGCGTGACTTCGGTGTAGCGGCGCGCGGCGAAGTGTTCGCGGAAGGCGCGCGTCACGGAGGCGCGCGCGCGCAGAACCTTCGACGTGTTCTCGCCGCGGATCATTATGTGTCTGACGACAAACACATCACAGTTTCAAGCCCTGGTAACCTTGTGGTTGAAGCAACGGCCTGTCATCTGCAAGGGCGGATCCTAACCCACGTGAGATTCCAAATCTCTACCTGTTGTCTAGTTGTACGTCAGGCAAGGCTTCCTCGTTGAGGATGGCGTCCGCGCCGCCGGGCGGGGCCAGCCCGATCAGCTCCCAGTAGTCGGCCGTCAGCTCGTGCCCACCAGGCGCCTGGGATCAAGTATTCATCATTTATTTATTTATATTTTGATGTATTTCATTTTACCTCTCACTTTTCTGGGTGTGAATTCTTAAAAAGGAAATGCATTACAGAAAGGGGAACAGTGTTGCCAATTTTGCGACTTTTGTTGGTAGAAGTGACGGACTTTTGTTAAAGACTTAGCGACAAAAAAGAGGTTAAGTTGTCCGTTTGGTGGACGATTAGAGGTGATACCAAACGTCATCACGTGTATTTAGTGTGTTAAGATATAAATGTTAAACTTATGGCGAAAATAAAGTGTGGGCTTATTGAAATTACCTACGTACTTATTCAGTACATACAATTATAATCGATATTACGTGACCTGTAGCCCCAATAAGAATAACTAGCGACTACGTATTCATATCACATTCTACAATTTTTGTATGCTAAACTGGTAAGCGCTGCGGCGGTGTAAAGGGGAACTCAAAATTCGTACGAACATTTTGACATTTTGGGAGTTACGTTTTCGAATACACAGTCGAAAGATGTTCTTGCTACCGGCACTGAGGTAGAGTATGGTCACTTACAGTTTTCCCTTCAGGCAGAACTTCCAGCTTGCCATACACGGCAATGGACGATTCTGTGGAGAGCACGAGACCGTTGTACGTCTGACAGAGGTCGCCGTGGAGCACGCACTGCAAGAAGCCGGTGCCGTCACGCAGCGTGACGAAGGCAAGAGCGCGGCCCTGCCGCCGCAGCCGGTGCACCCAGCCGCGGATACACACGCGCTCGCCGCGGTGCTCGCCCGCTGACCAACACCAATCAAACGACATCTTATCATCATATTAATACATGAAACAAAAACACAAGGACAGTGTCTTCTCCTTAATAGAGACCTAAATATTTATACTTTTTAAAACATTTAGTGCATAGCTTACTTAGTTCAGTTGGTAAATTTATTAATTTAAATAGACTAGAATATTTAATATTGCAAATTTTGACAACTATCCAGGTACTGCTAGCCTAACATATCCTCATGGAGCACTGGTAACCTTACTTACCGCAGAAACACAACACTACTTCAAAGTAGTGTTATTTCACTGTGGTCATCGGTAAGGTGGAAGTACGGTCCCCAGTTGGGCAGCTCCAAATATAAATGAGAAAACCCATGGGAGATCCCAGTTCACCTTAACTCTCTATATGTTTCTGTTATGTACTAATATGTGGGTACATGGAAAAACGGTCAGTCTACAGCTGTCAGCCTGGCCAAAGTGATTGTGCACATTTAATTGCGTGGTATGTGAGTATATAATAGTATCTTTATAAATATTATTATTTATTGCATCTAATTAAGGGGTTGTTGTACGTTTCCCACAAAGAAAATGTGCCACATTTTTAAAAAACCATACATTGAAAGTAAATTTGTCACATGCATTAAAAATATGTGTAAATTCGTCACAAATCCATATTGCACATAATTTTTGCTTAAAGTAGCGTTAGAAAGCAAAGTTATTAGTTTTTAGCGCTCGAAATAATAAAGAATATAACATAAGTTCATGGTTAATTTAAAACAACCTATGAATACCTAACAGAATTATTAACAAGGCTTGACTATCTGCTATGCTGTTTATGAAAAACATACACTCAGTTTATAAGTGGCTTGTTGACACAAATGTTAAATATTATCTATAGTATTATTATATATTCTACAATGGGAATAAAACAGGCTATAATATTGTGTGTGTATATGTGTAAAGAAGTAATATAATTGATATATATAGCAGTGTTAGTTCCTGACTACTCACAAAGAACTTCAATAAACACAACACTACATTCAAGTAGTTTTACTTGCCAGCTCTATTCTGGCTTATTAGAGGGAATCCCCTATTGAAGTAAAACAAATACTACAAGTAGATTTATCAAGATAAATGCAAGTGAATCAGAATGTTGCATCATACAATTATTGAGTAACTGCCTACCTACCTATTGTCTGGAGACTATGTGAATAGCTGTTATATATAAATGAATTGATATCAAGGAATTTTATACATGGAATAAAAAGAAATTTATTTAAAACTGAGCACAATTTATCCAACTGTCATACAACATTTACATTGTCTTAAATGTATTGTTTTCCACTGAGGTGGCAAACAAGCATATGGCCACTTGATGATAAACTGTTGCCAAAGCTTGTGGATGCTTGCAACACCAAGGGTATCACTTACATGCTGCCGACCCAAAATAAGTGTGTATAATAAGAATACTCACATTGACTAATTTTAACAATGACAGCCTTAGGCAAATTTGGATCCTCTTTAATGACAACCTTCTTAGCTTCCTCCAGGTTCTGTTGTCTCTTTTCATTGCCTTCTTCCTCTGCCTTGGCCTTGTCAGCAGCTTTGTAGCCCTCCCGCACCCATATCTTCTGAATCTTCTTCAGCTGGGACTTTGCAGCCACCTCATATGTTTTACCTTCCTCCTTTGCATCTACGTATATAGTTGGAAGGGGCTCTTTTCCTGCGTGCCGCATCGCCTGCAAAATAGTCTTGAAAGGCTTCTCCTCGGTGCCATTGCCCGTCTCATCGCTGCCTCGCTTGTCCGATGTGTAAATTTCACCTGAACAAAATTAAAGACTTGTGCATACGTGTGCATTTTAGGTTATTTCACATTGCAAAGGTTGATATTATACTTACTTAAACTGAGGCTGCCTATATCCGCCATCACGGTTTATATATTTTCTTAAAATAAGCGTTTTTATGTAATATTTTATGCACTAGACGATAAACAAATGCACCGTACTTAGGTAAAGTACCGCATCGAGAAATTCTCACTATACTTCAACTTCAACTTTTTTATTAATGGCTTCTGCGGGGTTGCCACAATTTCGCCAATGTCGCGTTGGTAGAACTAAGAACAAGTGATGGAGACTATCTGTACGGTGTAAAATTTTATGACCGGTATTGAGCATTCGTACATTCATACTAACATTAACATTATTTATTTATTTAATGGCAACACAAAAAAGTACATTTCGTATTTTGCCAATGTCAAGTAGATAATAGAGAGGATCCTCTTGGCAACGTCGTACGGTGGGATAACCACCAAGAAGGTTGGCAACGTCCTTCCTGACAGTCTGTGGACTTTATTTCACCAATCATCAGAAAAAATCTTCATTTTGATAATTCACAATATTATTTGATTTACTTTTGTTGAACACTTCGTGGAATATTTGTCACATTATACGTTGCCTATATAATAAAATAAACACCACTGTATCTCACATAATACATTAAACAATATCAAGACAACATTTTCCTTTGATTGTCAAAATTGAAGTCCTACATTCATACTATTCCTCCCAATTTCTAGATACGTCTCACTGACAGCAGTAACGAGTAATGACGTTTGATGACTGCAAACATTTATGTCAAAAAGACAGCTAGGGTTGTTCTTCTTCTTCTACTTCCCAGGCAATCTTGCCATAGGCAATCAACCCTCTTCAAGGACTATTTTTTGCCAGTGTCGAGTAAAGAGAAAATTATCCAGTTGCTCAATAGTATGTTGTATTATGTAGCATTAAAATAGCTAATGTTCAGCATTCTAATGCTTGGATATTCTGGAGACAATCCACGGCAGTAGCTGATTTAAAAATGCCTTTAGGCTAAATGCAACCTATTGACCAAAATTTTAGATCACTTCACCCAATAACATTATTTCCAATGTTAGTTAGGCACATACATAAGTCACTAAATGAAACTTTACTGAATTCAATCAATAAAGTCAATCAAGTCGTTTTTTCGTAAAAGACATTATAGGTATGTACATAATAATTACTTAACTACTTATATATTATTTAGTATTTTCAGTATACTAAAAATAACTTAGATGCCTGGATAGAGGAGAATAAGGCAGCCACACAAAGAATAGGCAGTTAAATACTTTATTGTCATGTATTTTAGAGTCTTTGATTATTAATCGAAGTTTAGAGTGTGAACTGAAGGAAGTGAATCACTAAATACTATGATAAAAGGGACTAAATAAGTATATAAAAAATTGTGCTAGTAAATTATTTTTAATTATTTATCATCCTAATTTTCCGTACGAAATTTTGAAGGATATGTAGGTAGAGAGGTTGACATAATAATAATAAATAATAACAAAACTTTATTTAAACACACATTCACAGAATATTCCTTTACTAGTACTTAAAGACTTAAACTAGAAAAAGAAAAGATATGAAGTAACACAGTCATAATTATAAAAAATTATGTATCTGAAATGGTGAATGATGTGAAGGAAGGATGATAGAAACACCAGAGGTTCTCAAATTAGTCGAGGCTTTTATCTTGAGAAACCAATTAAATTTGAAATAAAGCTGGTTTCTGAAACAACAACCACTAGTGCAACAATGATAATTATAATTAAATTATAAGTTTTGAGATTGAGTTCAGACAGTTACTTCTAATAATTCCAAACTCCCTGAATCTCCGGGAACAATGGCAACACTCACTAACGGCTCGGTCGTGTCACCGCCAGCATCGTAAGCGAGCTCCACAGTTGTGATAGAGTTTGGGACCATTTTTACTTCTCCTTGCTTCGCACCCAAGTTTATGACGACTGGTGTCGGTGCATTTGAGCTGCAAATAGGTTCATGTGTAAACGGATTAAACCAAAATGTATAACAAAAATGATGCTTTGAACAAAATAATATTTTCTTTCACGTTTTCAGGTAGGTAGTTAGTGTCTGTGGATGTGTAGGGAGCGAATGCGAAATAGGTGCTAACAAAAATTTCAACGGTAAAATAAGCCAGTCTTTTCCTTTTAGAGGAGTTTGGTTCGATCATGCCGTAGATGATCAATTCAAACTCCTCTAACCAAAGATTATTATAAGTGTAAAAAGGCGCACTAACAATATAAAGATGAGACGGAACTGTGGCCAAAAAAAAAGAAAGCCGATCGTAGGACGGACGTAGTAAGAAGTTTTGGTTGAGAAACATCAACCATGTTCGGAGGTCATCATCATAATTGCATGCTGAGAGGTCGTATGAATGATAATAATATTAATATATCTTCACGCCTTTCCACTAGGGTAAAGGGGTTGGAAGAGGTGTTATAGCACCCTCTTTTCACCGAAGATAATTTGGTGCCAAACTGCCAACGTGACAGATGGGGAGTCCGTCACCGACTCCCAAGAGAATACAACCGCTGACCGACTCTTAGGTATTAAATAGGTGCTTGAATTTCTTCTCAGACGTATGCAGATTTCCTCGTCCCTTAAATAGCAGACACCGCTTCTTACCACACGGCGACCACGGCTCTCTCGATGAATTGAATGTACGAATTGATCTACTATCTATTACAAATGCTACAAGGTGTGTACCTTGGCGTATTTGTTTAACCTATATAACAGTTTATACTAACTCATTATGAAGCACGACGACGATAGTGTTATGTGGAGTCAAGAATGCAACATAGCCCACACAAGATGTGGAACCTTTACTCGTGGTAACTCGGATCCTGCGCGAGCCCCTCGGTATGAACTTGGAGAAGTGTCCCTGGGCGTAGAACATGGGCTGTTTGTAGAACTCGCCCTTCTCGGCATCAACAATGACGGGAGAATTGACATTGTTTCCAGACCAGGTTGGACCTCCTAGATCGTCGAGGCACAAGTTCCAGTCAATCCACCCGACGAGATTGTACCTCAGGTCCTGAGAATAAATCAAAACAAAATTAATAAATTACTATATAGTCCACCATTGTACTTTAATTGTGCATTAAGTTTTTAAATAAATAAAAATATTTGTTTGTTTGTTGCGCTCCTATTTATTTTGCTGCTGTGTTGTGACTATGCGGTAAGTACGGTTTTCAGAGCTCCACAAAGATAATCTATACTAATATTATAACGAGGAAAGATTTGTATTTTTGTGGGTTTGTATTGAACAGGCTCCGAAGCTACTGGACCGATTTCAAAAATTCACCGTTGGAAAGCTAAATCATCACTGAGTAACATAGGCTATATATTATGCTAGCTGCCCGCCCCGGCTTCGCTCGGGTAGACAAAATATTTGATAAATGTCTAACCGTGCGAAGCCGGGCCGGGCCGCTAGTATACTATACTTGCAGAAAATTATACGCTGCTAGCACAGTGAGGCATAGGATATTGATACAGCTGGTATGTATTGCAAGCGTATATAGGCTACTCTGACCGGTTACCAGCAGCGACCGTTTACGCTTGATGCAAAATTTTAAGTATAAGAAAATCTCAAATTGCAAGCGGTTACTCTACTACACTGGCCATCACGGCTTATATCCTATGTCTGGGAGCGGCGCTGACGACGGGTTGATTGAAGTGGGCTAAGAAACAGGAATACTTACAGTGGTAATATCACCAAAGTAAAACTTTGCGTCATCCCATGATCCAATAGGTATCTTCTTACCATAATAGGGCACCCAATCTGAAACATCTACTTTTTTTTTAAGACATCAAATATTCTTTTATTTTAATGTTATCAATACTGCCATGGAAACTAATCATTCCAGTTCATGTTGAATGTATGGAATATTTTTAATTTTTTTTTACTCCTCCATTGTGGCACACAAGAATACGGCCCACCTGATGGTAAATAGTCACCGTAGCCTATAGCAATACCAGGGGTATCACTAACGGGTTGCTAACCATGTTGTTGATGAGGACTCACTGTGCTAGCAGCATTACTACTAGCCCAGCATATCCTCGAGTAGCACTTGCAAGTCTTGCAGCGTTACTTACTGCAAAAACACAACACTACATCAAGTAGTGTTATTTCACTGCGGTCTTCTGTAAGGTGGAGGTACAGTTCCCAGTCGGGCGGCTCCAATTTAAATGGTAAAACCCACGGGAAACCCCAAATCGCCCTACCTCTAATACGTTTGATAATTGTTAGTTACTTTTCCGCCTGCCTATACCTGTTTACAGTGGCACCCTGGAACTAACAGTCTTGCAATGCCCTTCACAGCACTGCACAATCATCTTTAGTCTTTTATGCCCCAGTAATTATACTAGATGATCTTTTAACCAGAGTTAATTGGGTACATATTGCTTTTGCATGATATCTGGTTGGTCCAAATGGTTTTTTTGCATGCATATAGTAAGTAAGTGTGGTGTAAGTAAGTAAATTCCTATTTCAAGGATTTCCATTATAGATTTTCAAAAACTACGCTTTACCTAAGTTTATTTTACTAAAATATTAATCTACCTAATCCCGAATTTGGGTGCAGGTACAACTGTTTTTTCCTGGGTGGCACCTACTGTAAACAGAGCTTAGTGGTGCGCTATGTATGGGAAATGGGAATGACTAGTCGTTTAGCAGTAGACTGCGATAGGTTGTTGTTAATGATGGTATTCACTGTAATACAGATATAGTAGTGACGTAGCATAGGCAGGCGTAGCATAATATATATTACTAGCGGCCCGCCCCGGCTTCGCACGGGTAGACATTTATTTTGTCTACCCGTGCGAATTTTTCCTGAATTTTCTTTGCATAAACCTCACGGAGCCCGAGACCTTTCCAACGAATGCAAAACCGTGGAAATCGGTTCGTGCGTTCTGGAGTTATAGCGTCAGGAAGGAAAACCCGACTTATTTTTATATAGTAGATATATTACTATACTATACTATAGCTATAAAATAATCTAATCTGATGTATGCTTTGGTTTCTCCACATTAAGTAGTACATAATGAATGAACGTACCTGCACTATATTCAGTTGAAATAATAAATTTGTTGGGTATAAATCTCTGTGCTTCGGTTAATACTGATGTTGGTACGTTGCGGTCATAGTAAGCGTGTATCGCTAGTCCATCTATAAAGTCTAGCGCTTCCGGAAAATCGAAATATAGCTGTTCAAAGAATACAAATGTAAGTATGCGAGAACACTCATTGTAATAAGCTGTAAGCTGCCCTTTTAAAGTTAGTAATCGATAAAGGACATACTCCATGTTTCATAGAAATTTAGTCCAAATTTGAAAGTGCAGTCCAACGATTTTTTTTGTAATTTCTGTTAAAGCTTGTTCGTCTGAGCATTTGATAATATGTGAAGAGTACACGGGGCTAAATTGGAAGTCAAGATATAGAAGGTCTAGATTAAAGCTTTAATATAATGTCTGTCGTATTTTACCACCGTCGTAAGAATAGAGGTGTTATTAGAAGTATAATATATATCTGAATCGATTTACGGACCTTCTGATACGGAGCGGATTTTTTGGTTCAGAGGTGACTTAATCGTGAGTGTTCTTCTTAGCTATGACCGGTGATATTTTATTTAGGTAGGCAACAAATTGTCTCAACACGATAGTACCAGACATGCAACTGGAAGGGAGGAATGGCGTCGTGTAGTAAAGCACGCTACTTAACACATGACGGCCACGACCACTGCCAAGAGTGTAACGACGAAGAAGAAGAAGACTTACTCTTTATAACAAGTTAAGGAAAAATGGCGGTAGTCGAATAATAAATGAAAACACACCCATCTAAACCAAGAAGGAATCGTAGATCTCTGATCGTCAATTGCGAGAATCTTCACGTCTTTGAAGACAGAGTTACGTATTGTTGGCCCCAGATTCTCTATTATCCATTTTCCCTGAAATATAACGTGGAATTAACATTATTCACAATAAATCATCCGACATACTATTTTTTGTTTTATATTGTTGGATAATATCCAAAGGCGGATCTGTTACAAATTAACAGAAAGAGATTATTCCGACACTGAAAACTTGTAAAGTAGCTTTCTAATATCGAACAAGTATTATGTACGTGATTTTCAATTACTGCCGTAGTGACAACAACGTAGCGCTAAAAGTTTGCATACATTTTTTCGCTAACATTGGGCACGCGTCTCTTGAAAACTTGCACCCAGCGTACGTGCTCATTTTAGTGAGTCTTATAGGTAATATTTATTGTACTTACTCTGACTATTCTGTGACTTAGACGACAACAATACGCCAATATTATGCTCACCATTTTATGTGGAGTCCAACCAATGCAGTTAAGCATTGTGTTAAAGCTAATTTCGAATGAATCAGTTGGTTCATTTGTAGTGGTGATGGCCCAAATTGGTATATTTTCTGCGGCATAGTTTTCTATAAATCTATAAATAATATGAATAGCTTACGGCGAGGAAACCATATTATATCGTATATATAATAGTATCTATATCTATACCTATCTATACTAATTGACAAACAGCGCACTCAATCTCAGAACCTTTTAGCAAGTTATAGCACTTATATTCAATTGCTGAAGGAGGACTATATGAGGCAAAAGCTAGGATACTATAAGCTCAGAATGGAACATTAACCTGTAGGACATCTACATTGTCGGCTTATGCAGCCGGTGATCGACTCTGAATTTTGGACTGTTCCTTCTACCAGCAGATTTTTATTTTATTTATTTTTATTTTATTTATTAGGTTTACCAACAGTTATTTACATAGTAATTAAGCCTAAGAGAAACATACATATAACTATATAACATAGTGTAACAACTACTTAAAGGTAAACACAACTTCCACCAAACAGTTAAACCACAGAAGACAATATTCATAGGACATACATACAACGTTGAAAACATTACACAAGTATGTAGTTAAGAGAAATGCAATTAATATGGAAACAGAGAGAAAGAACTTACGTAGCGAGTTAACAAAAATAATAATAAGTAATAAAAGTAACGTCAAAACAAAAATGATCATAATAATTGGACACTAGTTGGACACATAATTCATAAAATATGTATTTTTTATTGCAAGGGAGTCATGGTGCAGATCCATTCCATTGCTGTAGGTATTTATGGCTTTACAGAACCTCACGTATGGGGAGTTAGCACCCAAGACTGTGCGCCTCATTGGTGGACAAAGTGGTGTAATCGGAGTGCGAGGGATCCTTGAAGGGATACGAAAGTTAAACTGAGCAAGTAACAAGGGACAGTCAATAATATTACCAATAATTTTACACGCAAATAATGAGTCATTTAGTAGTCGGCGATTGTCTAGAGATTCCATATTAAAAAACTTTAATCTTTTCGTGTGAGACCGTATTTCTGTAGCTTTGCCTATTGAGAATGCGAGGTGCCACATGAAGCGTTTTTGTACCCGTTCAATACGCAAAGAATGTGTTGCGTAGTGAGGCCGTCATACGACACTACAATATTCTAATATACTACGAACCATACTATTATAAAGAAGAATTTTTGTCTTGCTTCCAAAAGGTTTACTATTTCTTGTAACGAATCCTAACATTCTCGACGCTCTTTTAACTATGTTATCTGTATGCGGTATAAACGTTAATTTGTTGTCATAAAGTACTCCAAGGTCCCTGATAGTATTAGGTTCATTGATTTTGACATTTTTGATGAAATAATTGTGGGATAATAAATTTAGGTTTCTGGAAAATTTTACATGATAACATTTGCTAGTGTTTAGATACATTCTATTATTTTCGCACCAATGAATTCGCCTATTTAAATCATTCTGCAGACTTATGGAGTCATTTGCAGACTTGACAATTTTCACAAATTTCAAATCATCAGCATACATGAAAATATCCAATTGCTTAAAACAATCAGGAATGTCATCTATGAAATAATTGAACAACACAGGTCCCAAATGCGAACCCTGGGGTACCCCTGATGATATATTACGCAAAGTGGATTGAAATCCACTAACCATCACATAAAAATACCTGTCCTTCAAGTAAGACGTTAGCCATTCAAGTAATGAACCAGATATTCCGTAAGCACGTAACTTTGAAATTAAGATACTATGGGAGACTTTACCAAAGGCCTTACTTAAGTCCGTATAAATAGCGTCAGCTTGGCAGCCCGAGTCAATTGCCTTTATTAACAGTTCTGTAAAACAGATTAGATTCGTATTTGTGGATCGAGATCTAAAGAATCTATGTTGAGAGTCAGTTAGGTATAGCTTTAGGTGGTTCTGAACGTAAGGACAAATAAGTGCCTCAAATATTTTGGCAAATATTGATAGAATTGAAATGGATCTATAATTTGGTATAATGTCATTTTTATCAGATTCAAAAACAGGAACGACTTTTCCGATTTTCCATTTCGTAGGAAATATGCCAGTTGCCAAGGATTTGTTAAAAATTTGTGTTAGGGGATGAACTAAGTAGGCTGCACAAGATTTGATAAAAATAGGAGGGATCCCGTCGGGTCCTTCACCTTTTGTCACATCTATTGAATTTAATTTTCTTAGAAGTGTCTCATGATCAATTACCGGACATGTGAGAGACATACTATTGTTACTTAAGTATTTCAAAAAGTCCGAGTAGTAGTCATTACTGGAGCCCCGGTCATTTTCGTAGACGGAAGAAAAGTAATTTGCGAAGAGTTCGCATATTTCTGTTCCATCGGAGGTTACAGATGATCCGTCCGTCATTGTTTTGGGATATGCACTTAAACCACCTCTTTTACTTTTGATATGTGACCAGAATATTTTGGGATTCTTCTGGAGTTCACATTCAAGATTCTTCATGTATTTTTTGTAGGACTCAGAAGCCTGACTTTCGCAACGCTTACTCAAGAGTTTTAATTCTATTGCATCTAATGGATTCATATATTTGTTATATCGCTTTCTAATCTTATTTTTTTCATTAAGCATTTTAATTAGTTTGCGGTTGAACCATGGTGGAAATTTGTGTTTATTTAGTCGAGACAAGGGGACAAATTTATCAATAGCTGAGTTAAGAATATTATAAAAACTTTCAAGCATTTCATTCACATCATTTTTGTCATTGAATAATTTGTCCCAGTCAACTGCTTTTAATAATTTACAGACCTGCTCATAATTCGCTTTGAAAAAATTTGGTCTTGGTTTTACCACATTATAATGGAGCTTTGCTTCTTCATTCAGAGGTATAAAAATATCTAGAGGAGGGTGCTGCTGATCCACATTACAAAGAGGACTAATGTTTATGCCTACGGTGCACAATGGTTTGGTTGAGAACACAAGGTCTAACGTACGACCGGCTGAGTTAGTGACAAAATTATGTTGACTTAAATTATTGACATACGAAAAATCTATTAGAATTTCATCTAAGCTAGTTGTTTGGTAGTTATTTGATTTCTGAACTATTTTCCAATCAATTTTACTTAAGTTAAAATCACTAACAATACATACTTCAGAATCTTTAGTTTGTTCAAACACAGCCTTGCAATGATCCACATAGTGTTCCAATGTGAAGTGTCGTAAAGGAGGTGGAAGATATACTGCGCATAAAGCTATTCGACGAGTTTGTTGTGACGCTGGCAAATCTATAGTTACCCAGAGATCCTCACACTTTCCCACTCCATGACACGTTTGGATGTAATATTTTTCTTAATACCTATTAAAACTCCGCCACCCTCTTTTCCACATTGTGAACCCGAACTCTCTCTATCCCCTCTATATACCATGTACCTGTTGTCAAACAACTCGCTGCTCAGTATTGAGCTATTTAACCAGGTCTCAGTCATAATTATAACATCATAATCGTTGCATGAAATATTAGTATAGACAGTGTTTGTTTTCGTTCTCAATCCTCGAGTATTTTGGTAATATATTTTTAAACTATTGAATTTGATATATATTATACCGCCTGCACGATTATAATACTGATAATGTTGTTTTAATAATACATATTTACGAAATTTTATTCAATGTGTCCAAGTTTCTAATCAATATATGATTGGAATCGTCGCTCTTCCTGATAAAAATTCTGCCACTCCTTATCCAGACATACTTATATCCTTTTTCTTTAGCTTTTACCCTTGTAGCTGCGTGGAGAGCTTTATTGGAGGGAGATAAATGTTCTACTACATATACAGGTGTTTTGGTGCCGGAGAGTCCTAAGTGCATGCTATTCAATTTATCTACGGGATTTTTCTTGTTGAAATTAATGACAGAGGCTAGAAGTTGGTCACGCTACGCTACTACGTAGCTTCGGGGATGCAAGTTGAACCACAATGGACCGGGGACGTGTATTGGCTGTGCTAAGTTCGGCTATACGGGTGGTGTGTTGAATATCGCAGTCATTTAGCTCACATCCGACAACTGCGCCTAGCTGCTTAATAACGGTGTATAGATTTTCTTGCTTATATTCTGGCACGCATTGCAGCTCCAAGTTATTTGACCGTGCTTGCTGCTCCAAGTAGCTAAGTCGCTGATTCAAGTCAACTATCGTGCTATCTAGCTGAAGATTTTTAGCCTTTAGTTCAGTGGTGGTATCTTTAAGGGCAGAGTGTTCAATCTGGAGCCTGTCGAATTATTTTGTATGAAAGTTAAGAGACTCGCTCAAACCGCGTACTTCCTCCCTTATCGGTCCCAATTTATCATTAATTGTGTTAATAATTGTTTTATTCATCTCCTGTAGCATTGTAGCAAATTCATTTTTAATGACCTCTTGCACAATGGTACGCACGTCACCAGTAGTAATTGGAGTCGTCCCAGGAGGAGAGTTTAATGCCGGTCTCTTGTTTCCTCTTGTAGTAGTGATATTTCGAACTGGAGTGCAGTCCGTTTTTGCCGGTTTTGGGAGCGTATAAGCGCATGCAGGGCAGCTCCAACTGCAGAAGACCACCGAATCCGTAGGGATTTCAGGGATAGACAGACAAAGAAAGTGATACGATTTTTTGCATATAATGCAGCTAATAAACTGCTCTGTTTCTTCCACACTTTCATTTGCACAACATCCCCAGGCTAAAATAGTTGAAGTCAAAATAGATAGCTGGAACTCGGTGAAGGTCGCGAGAATAACGTCGTAAGCGCCGTGCAGAGTGTGTCGCTTACGCGTAATTGTTAGACACTTCGATATGACTAGACGAAGGTAGATTGATAATTTAAAATTATGATTTTGTTGTTAAAACACTTATATTTCTGTTTATAGACACAATGTGTCGCATCACTAATTGCACATTTTGAGTTATAAGTCACTAACACACTAACTGCACAGTAGCTTTACCTCAAAACACTTTAAAAAGCATAAACGATACAATATTAGACGAGTAAAAAATTTTAACGACTGTCTCTGTGTAGTTGATACGATGAAAGATTGGAAAGTGGGACGGCAAATTTTCATGACAAAAATCTAAAAAAAATGCAGTATTCATCAACTTACTTGTAATGATAATCGGCATACGTTTGATAATACTCTGGTTTTAATTCACCAAATCCGTATCCAGTCAAGTTGTTGTTGGTCTTCATCCAAGAAGGTGGAGACCAGGTGGTGGCCACTATGTGTATGGGCGTATTGGCTACTTGCATGGCCGACTTGATGAGTGGCATCTGGAATAAATTATGGTTCGAATTGATCGTTCTATCAGTATAGAATAGATGCGCTTTTGTAAGGATACATACTTCTTGCCTAAGCGGATTATTGAAAACACACCTTTAACTCATAATCCTCCAAGGAAAGTGTGAAATTGGTTAGATTGGTGTCATTTTCAGGCAGCTCGTTGTACGCGTACGGATGTATTGAGAAGTCGGTGCCTCCGATGGGGACCCGCAACATGTTGTACTGCAAACCTTCGTCACTGAAGTAAGAACTGAAAGAGGTAGCCATTACGGTATAAAAAACAGAAGTTAATCTACATCTACACTAGTCTACACTAATATTATAAAGAGGAAGATTTCTATTTTAGTATTTTTGTGGGTTTGTATTGAATAGGCTCAGAAACTACTGGACCGATTTCAAAAATTCTTTCAACTTTAGAAAGCTAAATTATCACTGAGTAACATAGGCTATATATTATACTAGCTGGCCGCCCCGGCTTCGCAGGGAAGACAAAATATTTGCTAAATGTCTATTGTCTACCCGTGCGAAGCCGGGGCGGACCGCTAGTTAAATAATATGTTGAAACAGTTGCGAAGGCCGTTTACGGTTAGATAAGTTCCATGCTAAGGCAAGATGTCGTAAGCGCCGGAGCGTGTCATGCTATGCCCTACCGTACTGACCAACGTGACAAAAGAGTTGAAAATAACCATAGAACCTTATAAAATCAAAGGGATAGGCATCAAACCAGTGGCGGAGAGTTCACGGAATATTAACACAATAAACTTACTCAAGAAATTTCTTTTTCAGAGCTGCGGACATGTTCGACCAATGAATACCAACGACGTCAGTCACGGCTCCCCCGAAGCCTTCAATTGTCTGGTACATGGTGCTGGGATCCAGGTCTAATACCACGCAACGTGTACCTGCAGAGTATAACTTATAATTTCTATTTACTTGTATATATACGCCTTAAGGTGAAAAAAGACAGAGTTTTTGCCGGTTGATCTCAGGGGTTTTTTCGGAACCGGTAGTAATTGAAGTAAGCACCCATTAGTGCTTTATTATGGCTTAAGCTGAATAAAAATAATCGAAGCGTCACTCTTCCCACCGTAGATATTTGAGATCTCAACGCAACAGGTGTTGAATTTGGGGCAATTAATCGGACACATCACATTCCAGTTCTTAGTTCAGTTCTTCAGTTATAATATTGAAAACTTCCCACAGGGGTCGCAAGGGCTATTTCAACGCACATAACAATCAAGTGCAACTAAAAATTAAATCTTCACTGAACCTAAATTGATTCCATTTTGTACACGGCTTAGAGCAGCAACGTTAACCCACTTCTGTTTTATAACTCCTGTCTTAGGTAATCAAATAGCCTAAACTACGAAGCCGAGAGATGTAAAATCATTGTCATCAGACATTGAATCTATAGCTGTGTGTATATGTATGTATATATTGTTACGGCTTACATGAGTTGTTTTGTTGATTTCGTAAGCATCCTTTAGCCTTCTTAAACCTGTATCCGCACTGAAATCAGAAATATTTTGGTCCCATAAATCTCGTAGGTATCTATGTAAATACAAATCAAAACAAACAACCAAACAAATCACAAACAATATTTATAGGTATCTAAGTAAAAATAAACAACCAAGCAAGAAGAACACTGCGTTACAGATAGATTGACCCACTACTTCCCATACTCCTTCCCACCTTTCTGCATCCGGAGCGAATCGCGGGACTACCCACAAAAACAGCACTGCGGAAAATCTGGCAGCGTTCTTTTTACGAGCAGGCAACAACACATATTATTAAAATTGTCCCACAAATAGGTATTTAAATTGTCCTTGTAACAGAGGGAATATGGACAATAGACGTGGAACAAAACACAGGCAAACTAAAATCGTCTCGACCGCGGTCTTTCGAATGCCTGTAATAGGATCGCGCGTTCCTGACCCTGCAAAATGAAGAACCCTATGCAGTACAACGTTGGGAACACTACGCGGCCACAGCCCAAAGCAACCTGCGTGTCTTTCACTTACAAACTTCTTTAGTTAGCTTCATACATTTCCAATTAATCAATTTCGTAAGTAAATGGCGGGTGGTTTGAGCTGATTAACACTTTTATAAAATACTAGGCTCCTCCCAGCTATCTCACCCGTCCATACATACTTTGCCTTTTTATATACAACTAGGCTTAACACCATAAACCCATATTAGATACTTACACGATTTAAGGTACCTCCTTGCAAATTTTAAGTCAATCGAGCTTATAGCTTAAGAATCTAGTGATAAGTGATTGAATGAGTGATATTTTGCTTATAAACAGATTAAACTGCCAAGATGTTACAATGGGAAACATATGAATGGTTAATGTAAAAGTAATCATTACTTGCCTAATAGCCAAAAGTAATAGAGAAAGAAAACGAGCGAGCCTTACGTTAGTCGCATATGATAATATTATGTAACATCTGAAATCGGATGGCCAACTCTACCACTGCTCGCGTTCATTGGTCAAATCAAATAGCGCGCGCTTCCCCGGAATCCTATAAACCACTTCCGTCTATTTTCACGATACCATTCCCATAGATTGCAGGAAAGGAGAGGAAAGATATTACAAATTAATAAATGTTTTCCATTTACCTTGGAGGTGGTGTATGTCACGAATCGGCCTCTGGGTGGGGCCTCCCTGGTGATTGTGTCGCAGTAGGTTTCGTTACACACGCACACCTTGGATTGACCCGGGACATGTCGCGACGCACAAGGGGCATCTTCTATGCAAGCAGTAACGGACATAATCGTATATTGTAATGTATTATGTAATAAAAAAAACAACTTCGAAGCAAAAATTAGTAATAATCGGTCATCGTACTTCTCACTAACTAAATCATAGTATACGACAGGTCTGTTACTAGTAGATAATTTGAAGCGAAGTTCAAACTGCGGTCGCTTTGAGTGAAAATCTGGTACCCAGTGACATTTTCAAGCCCAGACCTAGAGTAGACGTCGACCACAGATGATAATATCGACTGTTACCCGATATTATCGGGTAACAGTACCGGCGTGAGGGCACTGACACCCCTTAAGGAAATAATTATCGAGTTTTTTTTTTTGCTGAACCAGTGCTGCCGTGTGAACTTGTATTAAGAACTTAATCATTCCTTAAGCGTTACCCAGCGCCAACGACACGGACGGAGATGAAGTTGTGGAGCTCATCTAAATTGTTTTTTTTTTGTATATGGCGCCCCCCCAATTTGGCGCCTTGGGCGGTCGCCCCATCACGCCCCCCTCCCCCAAAACCGGCACTGTCGCGTTATGTCAGGAGGAAAATAACAATGGGCGTTAAACAATGATAATGATATACTTGTTGAGGCTAAGTTGACGAAATAATGAATACGTGTGCTTAGGTCTTTGTAAGAAAACAATGAATATAAATAGAAATTCATCAACAAAGTGGTTGTCAGAGTTTAAAAATGGAAATCTATTCGTGATTATTTTTTTCGATCAGCACAATGCAATGCCCACAAGTCTTCAGTTGCAAAATCCTTGAACGCACCCATTAACCAGACGTAAATCCCAGTGATTTTATTTACACCTCAAATCAAGGAACACTCATGAACGAAGCAAAAAAAAGGTGATTAAGAAGTAACAGCAACTGTAAGGGATTTGGCAAAGTTAAAGTTTATAATGGAGAAGGCGTGCAAACGTTTATATCTTTATGAAATATGCATTAGAAATACATTACTTTTTTCCAAGTCTATACATATAAATCTAACAACCACTAGTTTAATTAAATATCTCGAAATATGTAAGTAAAAGTAACAATAAGTACTTACTAGTATAAATATATACAATCAACGATAGAAATACTATAGAAGCAATGACAATTTTCGACATTTTATCACAACCGAACTGGTTGCACGAAGGCAGTGTAGTGTTGACTAGATAATGGATATGTACGGGCGCAGGATATCTAATAATTGGTATGGTGAAGGCTTTTCGCGTCTTCGTATTACGTCACCATCATACTTTCACGGAACCAGTCTTTTATCGATTATGTTTTAAAATGAAATGTATGCCAACAGTGACATCGTACATCTGTTTCATACAGGTAGCGATATAGCTTACATGCTATTTATAACAATGGATATAAAATATATATTACTATAATAAGCATATTCATACAATAAACAGAAAAAAATAAACTTCAGAATTCTCTAACACGGGATACTGGCAATTATAGTCATCGAAGAGGATGGCCTATGCCATAGTTAGGAAGAAGAACAAGAATAATTTTGTAGGGTAGGTTGACACATACGTTTAGCGAACGCGAGCCACAATCGAACAGACATGCTATAGCTTTTACACAGCGACTTCGGCCGTGTAGCAGTATAATTATGTTACTCAGTGATAATATGTAGGTGAAAGATTTTTTAAATCATGTCGTTTTTTAGTTAAGTTTAAAGAAAAATACAAATCATTTTGCTTTATGATGACCATTTGGTACACCAGTTTTCTTGACAACATTTTCATGGAAGTAATTTCTTTTCTTTATTGTTTATCGATAATTTAAGTGTCATAATTAAAGTAAAGGAAGGTCAGTGCAAAAAAAAACATATAACATGTTAATTTTTTTTCCTAATATACACTTTTCAGAGATTTAGCTCAATTTTGATATTAGATTAGAAGGATTTGATGTCAATCTTGCGTTCAGTTATGGTTCAGTGCCTCAAAATAACTTATCTACCCTCATATGTGTCGTAGATACAACGAGCTGGTTTCTGCCCATAGTTATCTCGATGTATAGAGTCTTGAAATTTGGCAATAGGTACCTTTTATGAATAAGGCATCCAATAAGGCAGGGTTTTTGGAAATACCACCCCTTAGGGGGTAAATTGAAAGTTTGAATGAAAATCCGTCCTTTTGAAGTTAAACCCATGAAAATTGGTAAAGGTCCTTACAGATAAAGAAAAAGTATTTTAGGATTTTTGGAAATTCCCCCCCTATGAAGTAAATACGGGACGCAAGTTTGTATGAAAATCCGTTATTTTTAACTTAAAATCCATGAAATTGGTAACAGTGGGCAAAAGCTATCATTAAAATATAGGAATATGTTGACTTATTCACTTAAACCGCGAGCAAAAGCTACTGAATAAATATACTCGGATATAGAGGGTCGGCAACGCGCGAGTGATACCCCTGGTGTTGCAAGCGTCCATAGGCTACGGTGACCGCTTACAATCATGTGGGCATTATGCTTGTTTGCCACCTTAGTGGTTAAAAAAAAAATCGCTCTAGCCAGTAACCTCAGTTAACAATACGAATTATTAATAGTAGTGAACGCGTAATTTATTAAATTATATTATTCCGGCCGAATAATAGTTTTTACCGCTTTGGTCTAAGCCCGTGGTCTGACCCTGCTTGGCGTTTGAATGTATTATGTAAATAAAATAATATGTATACAATGTTATATTATTTTTATTTATGCTTGCTTACAGTTTATGTAATAATGTACATGTTGCTCCGTTTAGTACTTACCTATACCTACGAAGCTACGAGCAGTTTAAGTTCATTACGAAACTGTATACTTGCTTTTAAATCCTGTCCTTAAAAATAAATAGCGATGCACTATACCTTGTATACCATATACCTTTCCATCATGCACTATTATATACTTTACCATCGCATCTGTATGATTTTATCAATCGAATATATATTTTTTGTTTCTTAAATATGAGCTACTATAATATCAGTAGCATTTATTTTGTATACCACTAAGGTGGCAAACAAGCGTACGTCCCACTTGATGGTAAGCGGTTACCGTAGCCTATGGACGCTTGCAACACCAGGGGTATAACTCGTGCGTTGCCGAACCTTAAACCCTTCGTTCACCAGTGTAACTAAAACGGCTTCATAAGATAAGAGTATGTTAGGTTAATTTATTGCACGGCTCTGCGATGCTCTAAAGAAACCGCAGTGGATCTGCGGCTGCTGATCCGCCAATGTCAAAGAAACGATTGGGAAGAATGAGTGGGATAAAACACAACCATAAATTAAGAGGTATGAAAAAACGCGTCCTTTCTGGCTATGTCATCTTTCACACAGTCCATACATATTTTAACAAACCATACATTATAATTTAACATATTTTTTTAAAATGTAAAATCTCGGAGTAGATAATTTACTACGTACAATTATAATGAAAGGGACTTGTGTGTTTGAGTGTGTTTTAATATTTCTCCACAGCCTGCAAGTAACGTAGTCATTTTGAAAATGTTGACACGTCATCCATCAAAAATTTGTCGAGAGCTTTCAGTCACTATTTTTCCAGAATAATACTGGAACCTGAATGCATAAAACAAAAACAAAGTAGTATTAAAATTTGTATTAGTATTGTTGAACAATTAAAAGGCCGGACGTAAGAATACGTAAATGCTCATTACCTACGAAGTGTTATAATGACGTCATTTGTAATTTAAAAACCAATTTAGTTATATGCAAATTTACGTATATCTATACATATATCCAATTGTTTCCTAAATAAAATGAAGATTGAAGTTAATCATTTTCAAATACATTAAAACTGGTTTCAAAAACCCGGTCTAAGATGTCGCATGTACCTAAATAATGAAATCGGTAATTGCAATTTACCTCGGATAGATAGAAAGATACAAAAGCACACAAGCGAAAACGCCCATGTTCTTATAACAGTGACATAACAAATAAACCTAAAAAAACAATGGTTTAAACTTTAAATAAAATCGGCCAAGTGTGATTTGGACCACCACACTGAGGGTTCCATACTTAAAACAAACTAGTTGAAATGACAAACTTAACTTTACCGTTAGATTCCTAGACACGGCTATTACACCAACCGCAAATAATAAGTTTGTAATAGTACATAGGCTCTTTTTTAGGGTTCCGTTCCTTAAAAGGAAAAAAAGGAACCCTTATAGGATCACTTTGTTGTCCGTCTGTCCGCCTTATCTCAAGAAAATGTGGAGTAATATAAATAGGTATGTAGTTTTTTGATAAAATGCGAATTTCCTAAATAAATATTTCTGGTTCGCGCTGTTGAAAGTCACCGACGAATAATGACCTCACTTGAAGTTCTCCTACTTTTAAATTTACCTAAGCCTTACCACCAAGGGTTCCGTACACCTTGTAGTGTGTACGGAACCCTCGGTGCGCGAGTCCAACTCGCACTTAGCCGGTTTTTTTTCAGATAATATAGCATATACACTGAGTAATTATAGCTACTTGTTGCCATTATTGTGATAGAGCAAAAAATAAAGAAAAAACACGGTTCTTGTAAGGGAAGGGAGCCCCCTTAAATTTATTATCCATTTAAATTATTAATATTTTTTATTATAGCTCTGACAATATACATTCTGTGAAAATTTCAGCTGTCTAACTATTACGGATCATGCGATACAGCCCCTGATGGACGGACAGTAAAGACTAAAGTAGGAAGAATAAAGGACTAAAAGGCACAGCGATATAAAAAAGAGAGGTAGGGCGATTTCCCGTGGGTTTTCCCATTTAAATTGGAGCCACCCGACTGGGGACTGTACCTCCACCTCTCGGAAGACTCCAGTGAAATAACACTACTTTGATATAGTGTGTTTCTGCGGTAAGTAAGGTTGCCAGTGCTCCACGAGGATACACTGGGCTAATAGTAATGCTGCTAGCACAGTGAGTCCGCATCAACAACATGGTGGCAACCTGTTAGTGATACCCCTGGTACCTATTGCTAGCGGCTATAGGCTATCTATAAAGCTATAAAATCTTGCAAGCTGAATTTGACCGACCCAGTAACCGATTTACTTGAAATTTGACATTCAATTTTGGTTTAAACAAAAAAACAGTGAAAATAAAAATAATCGCACTTTTACCACGAAGCAGGAAAAATTATGTGTGCAGAAATTACTTATAGATGTTACAACTGGAAATATATCTAAATTCAACATATTTTTGCAATGATCCTTAGCCCGATCAAGAATAATTTGTGGCTATGTATTCGAAAATATAACTCGCGGGACGTCAAAATTCTCATACAATTTTTTAGTTGCACTTTTCAACGGAGCAGCGCTTTTCAATTCCAATTTTCAAAAATCACAATAAGGGTTAAAGTCAACGTAAATCACACATCACAGGAGGCACATAATAATATCTACTCTACAGGCTTTCAACATGTATTTTCAACACACCTTTCAGTCGTGTTAGAATTTGCGATTTTGTTAATCAATTTGACACCATACCCACTGGTTCGGCAAAAATGTAATCAGGTTATTCTTAATTCGTTCCTAGCGACATGCCCTATCTTAGCTCGGCGTATACATCAGTATATGACGGCGTCTATGGCATAGATAAAAAATGCTTTCGTCAATTTTTTTTTACCGAAGCCTTGGTATGTCGACACTAATATTAATATTATAAAGAGGAAAGATTTGTATTCTTGTATGTATCGAATAAACTCAAAAAGTACTGGACCCTAACAAACCGGTCCAGTACTTTTTGAGTTTTCATTTTCACAAGCTACATTTTCACTGAGTAACATAGGCTATATATTATACTAGCTGCCCGCCCCGGCTTCGCTCGGGTCGACAAAATATTTGATAAATGTCTATAGGCTCCGAAACTACTGGACCGATTTCAAAGTTCTTTCACCGTTAGAAAGCTAAACTATCACTGAGTAACATAGGCTATAGGGATCGCGATATGAGATCGATTAATCGAAGAATCGATTTCTCGAGACAAAAAAAAATGATTTTTTTAATCGATATGTAGTTCTGAATCGATTCACTGAATCGATATTTCACCCTTGAAAATCGACATTCGATTTTTTTCAGTTTTGGTAAAAACCATAAAATTATTTCCAATTAGAAATTTAAAGTACGCCCTCCACGTGCTTTAATTTTTCAACCAATAAAGAATTAGGGACCAGATTTTTGCGATAATTCGATACTCAGTAGAGTTGGGCGTTGCTGAAAAAAAATCGATGTTGCAATAATAGATTTTTGAAGTAGGGCAGGGCGGGGCTATTTTATAATAATATGTCAAGCTGTTTTGTAATATATATATATATATATACGTAAAGCAAGCAACTTGTTAGAAAAGAAACACGTTTCCAGTAGGGTAACCCTCTTTATTTTTATATTTATTTTAATTCTTATTTGTTGTTATAACGGTAACAGAAATACACATTCTGTGAAATTTTCAACTGTTTACCTATTATGGATCATGAGATACAGACCGCTGCCAGACAGACGGACGGACGGACGGTTGGACGGACGGAGTCTTAGTAATAGGGTTCCGTTGGTTACGGTTGGAGTACGGAACCCAAAAATCAATGTAATTTTGCGTATAAGACCCGTTCTTATGTTATTCATATTTGTGTAGACCGCTAAAGTTTGAAAAACAATAAATACAGACTTTTGGGGCGATTAATTAACCTTTTGGCATAATTTCTTTGTAATATTTAACATAATGTTCGGTGAACCAACTGTAAATTAAGAATTTTATTGTGATTTGAATTGCAAATACTAGGCGACACTAGCATATTATGTACTTAAATTTATGCAATTATTTATATGCCTAATGTAAATTTCACGTTCACCTTTGCTTAAATTACTGTAAAGGTGTCGACATTTGAATAACAATTAATTAAATAATCTTTTCATTAGGACATGTTATCTATAAGTATTACGAAGTAGTGTTCATTTTTTTTCAGTGTGACATAGTCGTCGCCAGCTTGTGTACACACTTGAAGGCTAGCTAATAGGTAATTATTATTACAATATAATTCATATAATTAAATGGGATACTATCATTGCTGCTAGAAGAGGTAACACTCTTCTAATTATTATATCCATTGGTTGGCGAGGCGTGAGACACAGCCCTCGCCAAGAGCTTGATGCCTTGTGAGCAGGTGTACTTGCGCAAAATTGTGTCTGCACGATATGTGCATATATAGACGCGGCATTTGCATATTATCAGAATTTTATTAGTAATTAGTAGATACTCTTAATGTCTAGCTAGACTAACCGTATGCACCAATGAGCTTTTCTAACATAAGTGCAGTGATTAGTCACACCACGAGCATTACGGGGAAGGAAAACATCGTGAGGAAACCTGCATACATCTAAATAGAAGTCCAAGGACCACATGTAGTACCCCAGAAAAGGCGACGTACTCATCATGTGTCACGATGGTACCAAAATTATTGTTATACGAGTATAACACCTCGGGCTACCTCTTCGGGTTTCTTTCGGGAAGGTGTAAAATAAATTAATATTATTAGATTAATGATACAAATATGTGATTTTACTGGTTACCGGGCTCGTCCGTTTGCTAGTTAGCTTCTAGGGCTTCTAGGTTACAGGAACTGATAAAACATTGCCCTCTCACAACGATTACTTAATGATTTTCAATTTTAGAATCATGGTTATTCGATTTTAGATTAGTATTTCAAATGGCACCTTCACCACAAGAGCAGTCGGCGTGCGGCGCGGAGGGCGAGGTGGGCCTGGCGCTGGACGGAGAGCGGGTGGTCATCTCCGGCATGTCGGGGCTGTTCCCGCAGTCGCACCACGTCAAGGAGCTCTCCGACATACTGTATGATAAGGTAAGGAGCGGCTCTATCACCACAAGAGCAGTCGGCGTGCGGCGCTGGGCGGCGTGCGGGTAGTCAGCTTAGTCAGCTTATGTTAAGGTTTTCGCAAGTGTCCAAAATACCATGCATGGCATCCAAAGCATCGTATGCAAAGGGAAGTAAAATCATCGTTAAGCAAGCTTCGTATTATGACAGCGAGTACTTCACCCACAATATCCTTTATTTTATTTTTTTCCTACAGAAAAATCCTGTATCTGACGAGGGTCTTCGCTGGATTTATAACCATCCAGAAGTAGCCAACCACACTGGAAAGGTGCCAGAGTTGAACTTGTTCGATGCTCAGTTCTTTAAGGTTCACTTCCGTCTGGGGAATAGCATGGACTCCATGTCGAGAAAGGTTCTAGAGCAAGCTTACCAGGCTATTTATGATGCTGGTATGTACTCTTTTACATTGCTATTACTTAAAATTTTATCGACTATTTACTATTACGTGACATCGTATTTTTGGCCTATTTATATATATCAATTTTGATTTTTTGAGTACCTAATACAGCTTTTGTACTTGATGGTAAGTATCTTACCCTAATATATGTATGTCTGTATCGTGGATATAACACGAGTGTTGCCACGAATTCTACCAAATGTCGGCAAAGCAAAGTAAATCTTACCTTAGCAGCAGCAAATTTGTATCGTTAATGAGCCCCATTAGAGTTACTGCTGGATTAGAATATCGTATGAGTCTAGTTTCTTATCATTAAGCCGCGATACAGACGAGAGTAAGACCAACATTGAAATGTTTTAGTTATTTTAAAATAACCATTATGGTATTAACAAAAAAATACGTAATTGCTTGAATCTGGACGTGTTCATTCGAGTAAAATGGCAATCTAGTAATGTATCCTTGTCAAAAAGTCTGCAGCAGCTTTAGCGTGATGAAAGAAGGCGATATTAACTTAATTACTAATTATGTTCTAGGTGTGAGTCCCGAACATCTGTCCGGTAAAAGCGTCGGGGTTTATATAGGAACTTGCTTCTCAGAAACCGAAAAGGCTTGTTTTTACGTCGCTAGTTCTAGAACCGGATTTGGTATTGCTGGGTAAGCTAATACGATATTCAAAGCTAATAAAATATAGTTTATGGGTACATAAAACTAGGCCTCTTTTGACCAGCGAACTTCAAGTAGTGGAGTATTAGCACTACATAGAGTATATAAAAGTCAGCGATGGAAGAACCGCAACGGGTTATCCCGTTGTGCCCACATCTCTTGTGGGCACAACGGGATAACATGAAGAATCTACAACATGATAAAATGAAAAATCTACCACAAAATATTGTTTACATAGTCGAAATTATTTATTTCCCGACAGATGCAATAAGTCTATGTTCGCGAACCGTATATCGTACTGGCTGAACGCGAAGGGCCCGTCCATGTCAATAGACGAAGCGTGCTGCAGCTCCCTTGGGGCCTTGGAGCAGGCTTACCTCGCGATAACCCGCGGAGAGTGCGAGGCGGCCATAGTTGGGGGCGGCAATTTGTGCCTACACCCGCAGTCCTCCATCCACTATGGTCGGATCATGACTCTATGCAAGGACGGCAAGACTAAATCCTTCGACCAGAATGCCGACGGTTGTGCCAAGTCCGAGGCTGTTAATGTCTTGTTCCTCCAGAAAGCTAAGGATGCACGCAGGTAATTCATAATTTAAAAAGGTGATTATGACTTGTGGCGAGATTGTACATGAACCACAAAGTTATTTAATATAATTAATTGCAAACAAAAACAATTTCGAGGGATTTCAGTCGCTGTTTTTCACTGCTGCAGTTCTTTGACACATTACTCATTTCAAATTCATGAATAAATAATTATTCAAATCTGTTAGTATCTTCGGAACCTTGCCTATAGGGACTCCTTTTAATAATATATTTTAATATTTATATTATATTTTTAAGGTTTTTAGTTTTAGGTTTAGTTTTTAATTGAAATATTATACTAGTTTCTGATAACATCCAATTATTCAAATGCGTTGTTTGACTTTTCTTTTGTGAAATAGGTATCCATGTTAAGTTAGTATTTCAAATGTAAACTTTATGTAATATTTTTTGGTTTTGAAAAGAGAAATTGCTGAGTTTCTTGCCGGATTCTTCTCAGCAAAACCGACCTTCCAAATCCGGTGGTACATTCTGACGATTTGAAAGTGCTTGCCTGTAAAGTCTAGTCAAATAAAAATCTTTTTGAGTTTGAGTTTGACGTGCTTTTGAATCATTATTTCAGTGATTCTCGACTCTTATTACTAAAATATGATCTAGTTTAAGGTATAAGCTATAAGTAAATATATATTAAAAAAAAACATCGATATTTCCAGGATTTACGCCGACGTATTACACGTGAGCGTTGAATTTACTTCAATCTTACCAGGCGATGCTGGCCCAAGATATGGTTTTTACAGAGATCCTGAAGTCACGGCAAAATTTATAAGAAAGTGTTACCAGGAGGCTAAAATTTCACCTGAAGTTGTGGAGTACGTGGAAGCGTTTGGTTCAGGTACTTTTTATAAAATAAAATAAAAATATACAACTAAGGTGGCACACAAGTTTACGGCTCACCTGATGGTAAGCAGTCACCGTAGCCTTTAGCCGCTAGCAATAACAGGGGTATCACGGGTTGCCAACCATGTTGTTGTTGAGGACTCATTGTGCTAGCAGCATTACTTATCAGTCCTCATCATTAATAGCCCAGCGTATCCAGCGTGGAGCACTGGCAACCTTTCTTACCGCAGAAACACAACATTACATCAAGTAGTGTTATTTCACTGCGGTCTTCTGTAAGGCGGAGGTACAGTCACCAGTCGGGCGGCTCCAATTTAAATGGGGTAACCCACGGGAAATTCCAAATTGCCCTACCTCTCTTTTTAAAAGCTCATCAATATTTTATTAATTAAAAGTTTCACAAATATATTAGTCTCTAATCTCTAATATTCAAGCGTTGTTCTGCAGCTGTACCAGAAGCCGATAAATCGGAATTGGAAGCCATTGAGCAGGTGTTCTGTAAGAACAGAACTGACCCGCTTTTGGTTGGCAGCGTTATGTCCAACATTGGCTATGGAGAGGCCGCTTCCGGAATATCAGCTATTACAAAGGTAAAGTGTAGCACCTTAATACTATTTACTATATTAATACCCTACGTAAATTTAACATGTAAACTAAGTAAAGTTTCTGTTGCTTCTGTTGTTGTAGCTTTTCATGTTCAGCATCCAACATCAAAATCACAATGTATTCTTGTTACTAAGTGCCTCTGAGTGATCACGATGTATTTTTTAATGTATTAAGAATGTATGGTAAGTTTCGCGTCATCAATTGTTGGCGCTCGACTAAAGACAAATAGTAAGCAAGTTTCCAAATAGAGTAGTTAGTATCACAGTTTCTGAAAACATGACCCGTTCGGCTGGCTGAAGGTCTTATTGTATTGACTGAGCATGATACTATGGCACAGACAACTCTTAATATTGATTGTTAGGTTTTGCTGGGCTATCACAAAGGGCAGCTGGCGGCCAACCTGCACTGCGAGACGCCCCGACAAGACGTCGCGTCGCTGAGAGATGGGCGCATGCGCATCGTCACTGAGCACCAGCCCTTCCACCGCACCTACACTGCCGTCAATGCCATTTCTGTCACAGGACTTAATGCACACGTCTTGTTACATGGACACTATAAGCCAAAGGTGATAGCGAGCAATCGATTCCGTAGTGGATTAGTAAATTCGTAGAGTCTTCTGATTTTTTTAACGGATTTGTGTTTATTTTTAGGATATCAATCGGTATAAAGCTAACATACCACGTCTCGTAACCATATCTGGAAGGCAAGAATCTTCAGTAAGAAAAATTCTTGAAGATTTAAAATCACGCGCCATAGATCCCGAGGAACTAGCTTTGTTACATAATATTCACGAAACTAGAATTTCTGGTCATTTAGGCAGAGGATTTACTATTCTTGGTGAGTATATCCCAGCTAATATTACATGAATTATATTTCTTTTAAGAGATTGCATTTATTATGTATAATTTGGTTAATTAGGTACCAATGAAGAGGAGAAGACAGTAAGCCTGTGTGAAAAGGCAGATTACTTCGACGACGTGAAGCGTCCGCTGTGGTTCGTGTACAGCGGCATGGGCTCGCAGTGGGCCGGTATGGGCGCGCAGCTCATGCGGATACCGATCTTTGCCGCAGCCATTGAACGGTGAGCAATATTATAAACGAGAAGTTGCTGTTGTTGTTCTTCGTATTTATATATTAGTTATATAATATTCCAGCTGTCGCAATGTTTTGGAGCCAATGGGTGTCGACATTGTTCATATTATAACATCAACTGACAAGACAATATTCGACAACATCTTGCATTCATTCGTGGGTATTGCCGCTATTCAAATTGGTCTCACTGATATACTACGGGCGTTGGGACTTGAACCTGATAACATTATTGGTAAGTAGAGTATATTCGACTGATTCAAGGTTATAAGCCAAATAATGTTTTACTTAAATAAATAACTAAGTCATGTGGCCACAGGCCATAGTGTGGGTGAGCTCGGCTGCGCATACGCAGACGGATGCTTCACGGCGGAGGAGATGATTCTGGCGGCATACAGCCGAGGACTGGTTTCTGTTCAAACTCCATTCATTAGAGGTTCCATGGCTGCTGTCGGAGTAGGCTATCAACAGGTAACAAAAAATATATTTTAATGCCATAATCTTTAGAATCTTTAGAATCTTTAGAATGCTATGAATAAAAATGTATCGTCATTAAAGTTTTAGCTTCATGGGTGCAAACAATTATACATTTGTAATTATAATCAGACTGTGCATAAGAAAAAATATGTACATATTCACCTTTGTATAGATAAAAATCCACAATTATTACAGATCTGCAATTTATGTCCGGCTGAAATTGAAGTGGCTTGTCACAACGGTCCTGAGTCCTGCACAATATCGGGACCAGCTGACAAAATGCGCGAGTTTGTAGCTGAGTTGACTGCTAAGCAAATCTTCGCGAAGGAAGTACCATGTTCCAACATTGCCTATCATTCCCGCTACATCGCTGAAGCTGGTATGAATATAAACTTATGCATTAATTTATGGTTCTAGTCTTTCAAAATTATATATTTTGAACCCTTGGTCTTGTCATAGGCCCCGGCTTGCTGAAGTACCTGAAGGAAGTGATCAAGGAGCCGAAGCCCCGCAGCGAGCGTTGGTTGTCAACGTCAGTGCCGCAGGACCAGTGGGACAAGCCTGCAGCCAAGTACTGCTCCGCGGAGTATCATACCAACAACCTGCTGGTGATGTATCAACCAAAATAATGATCTGACCGAACTTGACTCAAATAGAGTTTATGGTTATAATAATCTTAACTCATTTTATTGACATCGGTAACCGCAGGAAAGGATAATCGAAGTCGTTATTTATCACAGTTCCATTTACAAAACTCAAAAAATTTTGCTCTAAAGAATCACTGTGGTAAGAGCACAAGAGAACTACTTATATTATTTGCCTGCCAGTTGCCACTATTTAGTTCGCTGTGATCTATCATATTATGGCGCCTTATGTTAAGAACCCAGTCGAGCAGCTCTTAATTTGGATGGTAGCTGCCGTTGAGCCCAACCTCTCCCTTTACAGATTCTACATCCATCTTTCTAAGACAGTATCAGTTATTTAAAATGACTTCATAAATATGAAGCAGTAGGTTCTTGTAAGGTTCCTTAATAAATGTCAACGCATTCCTATTATTTCAATTTAATGTATTTGTACAGAACCCGGTGTTGTTCGAGGAGACCTCTCGGCTGGTGCCGGCCAATGCGGTGCTGGTGGAGATAGCTCCGCACGGGCTGCTGCAGGCGATCCTCAAGCGCTCGCTGCCTGCCACCTGCCGCAACATCCCGCTCACCAGGCGCGCTCACCCGGACAATGCGTACTTGCTGCTCGAAGCTGTGGGCAGGTGTGCTCATCGTGTAATGTGAAGTAGCATGATCTGTATAATCCAATATACTAGTTTAATAACAAAATATTGTTTCAGCTTATATATGGAGGGATATAATCCAAAAATCCAAGCTTTGTACCCAAAAGTGGAGTTCCCTGTTTCCACGGGAACACCATTTTTATCTCACTTGGTGGAATGGGCTCATCATGAAAAATGGTAATGTTAATTGTAAATGGTAATTTATCTAGGAGATCAATAATTATTTTGTCTTGTATGATTGAGATGTATTTAAACTGTGTTGTTATTCTTGCAGGTCTCTACCTCTATTTATTACTGCTAGTAAAAAAAGAGCAGCTGCGTGTAAATTTCTGATCGCTTTATGTGATAAGGAGAACATGTATCTTGAAGGACATTCGATCGGAGGTACACTTACATTAACATGACATTTTAAGTATTACTGATGGAACAGAACTACATTGAAGTTTATTTGCTTATTTTATTAATGTTTCGGCAGGAAAAGTGCAATATCCGTTTGCGGGTGCGCTGGTGGCCGCGTGGGACACGCTGGCCTTGTCTCTGGGGGTGGAGAAGAAGGAGCTGTCCGTACACTTCCGTGATGTACATTTATATGTGCAGCCCTTGTTGCATGCACAGCGGGTACTTAAGCTTAGCGTGGCCTTACACCGGGGTACTGGCAGGTTTGAGGTAACTGATTGAGACTATTTAGTTATTGTCGATATTTTTTTGTTTCATTAGACGTAGTATTCGAATTATTATTGGAAATAATAAGGATATTTCTTCGACAGATAATGGATGATATTTCGAAAGTGGCAACAGGATTTATATCTGGATCTCTGCCTGACATTGAATTAGCTTTTAATAGAGAATTTGCAAAGTCTAATGAGGACACAATGAATGCTGACGAAGTTTACCAAGCATTGTATGCGCGGGACCATTCGTACAGGTAAGTTTTCAGTAGCTTATAATTATATAATAACTAGCGGCCCGCCCCGGCTTCGCACGGGTAGACATTTATTTTGTCTACCCGTGCGAATTTTTCCTGAATTTTCTTTTCTATAAACCTCACGGAGCCCGAGACCTTTCCAACGAATGCAAAACCGTGGAAATCGGTTCGTACGTTCTGGAGTTACAGCGTCAGGAAGGAAAACCCGACTTATTTTTATATAGGCGATTTCCCCACCTATATCCGATCCAGTGCAGTTAGCTTCACTGGATATTGCTTACAAGACACCATTATTCATGCTCGTACTTTTTATATTGAATTTTATCTCTTCTTTACAACAGCAAGACAATTAAGTTATATGGTACATTCTAATTAGGCCTATTGCATCCTCAATTAAATAATAAGCAGATTAAGATAATACTTTATTTCAATAAACGTGTTGTCTTGCAGCGGTGAGTTCCGCAGCCTGTACAGTGTGAACAAGTCCCTGACTGAGGCTGACATTGTGTGGTCCAACAACTGGGTGACGTTCCTCGACGGAGTTCTGCAGCTCAACGTGCTGAGACGCAATCACGACACCGTCTCGCAGCCCTGCCACATTAGAAGACTGTGCATCGACGTTCAGGAACATGTCATCAATAAACATAAAACTTCTGACGGTGTAACTATTATGAAGGCTAATGTGTGCGATGAACAAGATTATACGAGGTACAAAATACAACATTGTGTGCTATTTTTCGATACATTACGTTACAAATATAACGGAAAGTTTAGGTGGGTAGGGTAACGTAGCATATAAGTGGATCTTCTTAACTACACTGCCAAACGTACATTTTATCGTTGCGCTGAAACAGTGAACTGAATCCTTAAATCTTATATTTAAAATAAAAAAGCAATTGTCTTAGCCGCGTCGGTTTGTCTGTATGGGAACGTGAGAACCTCAAAAGTTACTAAATATATTTTCATACGGTGTTCACGAATGGACGCAATAAATTCCTGAGGAAGGGTTTATTTAGTGTATAATTCAATTCAATATGATTTTGTATTAATTGGCAGAAATGGGATGGTGATTTGGCTAACGCTGACGGGATACATAATAAATATATGAAGTAGGCGTTTAAGCTCAGCCATCCGTGCGAAGCCGGAGTAAATTATAAAGAAAATTTAATATTTTCCTTAATATGAAAATAAAATATTATGTTCCAGGTGTGGCGGAATTCTAATTGACAATATTAAATTCAATGATTTACCACTGGCTGAAGAAAAAATTGATCTCCAAAATTTGAATTTCATTCCTCGCTTCCATACACAGTCTAATGTTAGTAAACCATTTTTTGTAAATTTTATGTATTTCTGACCTTAGAGCCCAAACGATGAAGGCTAATATGATACTCAGCAACTATTCCTATAAGATTCATTCTTAGTCGTAGCAACATTTTAGTAAGACTATAAGCGACACAAGTTACTTTAAAAAAAAATGATAGGTATATGTTTGACATGGAATACATGTCTCTATATTTTACAGGTACAAATCGCATTACAAACTTATATGCAAATAGTCGCAGAAAATGTTAACGAGGACACAATTACTGTAACAGAAGTAACTGGGAATTCCAATGACACTATATTAAAGGCAATGCGTGTCATTTTGAACGGCTTTTCACGAATAAAAGTGAGATTTGAGAAGATCGATTTGGAAGTACCTTTACAACAACAAACTGATTTGCTGTCTAATGCTGATTTGATTTTAATAGACAAATTTTCTACAGACGATAAAGTAAGCATCAATAATATTTATACGATATAACATCCTGATACCTACATTATGGATTTACTAATTTCATTCTCGTTGTTGAATAGATTTGGCAAGTGCTGCGCCGGTCGATGCAGAGCGAGTCGTTCCTGATGGTGTTGGGTAGTGGTAGCGCAGACGCGGAGGCATTGGGAAGAAGAACTCCACGAGATAGCTCAACGCTATACCGCGTGGTGTCATCGCATGACTTTGGGGCTAGGCGGCTGGACCTGGCCCAGTGGGGCCCGGCCTCCCCTCACACCGCTACGAGCGCCTTCACCGTGCGCGCTCCGGCAGATCTCGCGCTGCTGGCTGCCACTCGCGCCTCGCTGCCGCCACGACACAGGCTGCTTGTGCTCGCCACTCACCCGCCACCATCCGCCCTCAGGGAACTCGTTGCGCAATGGAGGAAACAACCCGACCGCAATCAGATATACCTTATCGTAATCAAACACGAACTCGCGGCTGATCAATCATTGGATAACTTGCCGGCGATAGATCTTGCTTACAACGTTCTGGATCATGTACGGTGATATTTTATACCTCCGTAAATTAGCGTTATATGCTGCAGGATGCTGAATTTATTTTTGGTTAAATTTTTTAGGGTGTCTGGGGCGGAGAGTACTTCTTGTCGACTCCAGAACAGCTCTTAACCATGAAGAGTGGAGTCACACTGCAGAGTTCTAGAATTGGCGACCTTGGCTCTTTATACTGGGTGGAGGTTCCTGAGCCCACTGAACCAGGAGTGATGGTTACGGTGCGTGTCGATGTATAGAATAGCTAAAAGCGTTTAAAAAATCCTCAAACTCGTGTTTAGTACAGTACCTACTTATATAATTGCAGGTTCACTATGCCGGGCTATGTACTAAAGATGTGGACAGAGCAACGGGAGCTAACAACAAACCAAGCACTTCCTACGGAATGGACTTTAGTGGTGTAACTGAAAGGTAACGATCTGAATTTTAATAGGTACTCGTTCAAATGTGTGGAGCAGTTCTCGGAAAATAATAGCGGCAGAATCTGCTGCTGCTGTTATCACCAATGAAAAATCAACGATCGTGGAGCGAAGGGGAAGCATAACGACAGTCATTTTGAATGCTGGCATCAAAAAATAAGTATTAATTAGTAACATAACGAAAACGTTTAATCCTTATACATTTCCGTCGGTTTCTATAGCGTTAACAATTGTAGATTATGGCTAAGCCTGGCTGAGGTTTGAAATATAATTATATAATGCTTGTGATTGTACAGTGGCGAGCGCGTGATGGGTATAGTGAGCGGCGGAGCAGCGAGTAGCCGCGTGCGCGCGCGCCCGGAGCTGCTGTGGCCGGTGCCGGCGCACTGGACCCTCGAGGACGCCGCCACCGTGCCGCTCGCGTATGCGCACGCCTTCTACTGCCTCGTGAGTGTACCACCAGTGGCCGGCGCGGGATAACTGCCATAACAATAAATCTAAAGTAACATTCAATATGACCATTCCGCAGGCGGTTAAGAATCTACCCGGCCATGATCTCAGCGTCCTCATACACGGCGGCACGGGTGCCTTAGGTCAAGCCGCTATCTCCATAGCCCTGGGTCTCGGCTACCAAGTGTTTACCACTGTGAGCGATATGCGTAAGAAGCGCTTCCTGTATAGACTCTTCCCAGAATTGAAAGGTACTTATAATTAATATAATCACTTAAAGAAACATAATTGATGATTATTATATACGTTGGAATGTAATATTGGCATTGCATGGTATTGATTTCAGAGGATTATATCGGCAACTCCCGAGACCATAGCTTTGGAGACATGGTTATGACTGCAACAAAAGGAGCGGGATGTGACATAGTCATCAATTGCTTGACGGGGGACTTGAAAAATGTGAGTTACCTACTATGTATAGCGAATCGGAGCCACCTTCGAATAAATTTGATGTTGATCAAATATTTATCAGATAAATTTATTTTTATTGTAATATTACATACTTAGGCATTTTAATAAAGTATAGTTCGGATTATTATCCATACCGGCCTGACAATTTCTCGATGATTACAGTCAAAATTATCTCGAAATATTTTGGAGAACCATAGGTATATCTAGGTATACCCTATTTCTAGGCTTTTCTTTACCGCACTGTATAGACAAGGCGATAAAAATATTAACATAATAATATATTTCATTCCAGACATCGTTTAAATGTTGCGGTTCCTCAGGTGTCTTATTTGATACCGCCCAGCTAGCCAAGAAAGAAAACTTTATGTTCGGAATGCATCACCTTACCATGGAACGACACTATATGCCTGTTGATTTCGTCTCCATTTTCGAGAGCGACAATACTGACAGACAAGTAAGTATATGTTGGTAATAATTAAACTTTTTGTCAAATAGATATATAAGTAATGAAATAAGTAATTCCGATGATAAAATAATAGGTGTGGCACTCGGAGACTGCCGCGGTAAAGCTATTGCATAGCATTTTTTATCTACTTATGCAATTATAATTATTAAGCTATTGCATAGCTTTTATCGCGGGCCTTGAGCGTCGGGACCGAATCCAGAAATTCCGTAACGAAAAAAACCTAACACCCCCCACTCCGACCGGCACAGCGGTGATACTTTTTAGTTAGGTAGATCTTCGAGTGACACGGCGGCAAAATTATTGAAACATATAATTGAAGCATGAGAAAGTTCACAGGATGCGCTAGGTGTATTTTCGATCTATCTAAAGCATTCGATTGCGTTGAACATCGTACGCTACTGCTCAAACTAAAATATTATACATAGCCTCATATTGTCCGGTCGTCAGCAAAAAGTCGGTGTCGGAGGTATAACATCCAAAGGCACATAAATTAAAATAGGAGTTCCGCAGGGTTCAATATTAGGACCATTCTTATTTTTGGCATATATAAATGATCCTACTTGTAGTTCATAATGTCTGTAGCATTGTCTTATTCGCGGAAGCCACGTCTCCGGTATTTAGAGTTAGCAGAAAAGACAAAGAACTGATCTGGCAAAGTTGCAGTGGGGCTCATACAAACTCAAACTTAGTTCAGCTGCTGCGTTTGCTAATAGAAAAGTCAGACAATTGACAGATATTGATACTGCAAAAATAGTTTACTACGGATATTATCACAGCCTCATGTCTTATGGCGCGTTATTATGGAGATCTGCGACGGATCTGGATATAATATTTGTTTGGGCCTCCTTAAGCACTATTGAGGTTTCATGCAACGGCTGAGACACCCTCGCCTTCATGGATGCAAATCGGAAGTGCATCGGCCTGCGCATATTTCACCGCGCATATTCCGCCGCGCAATTGCTGTCATGTTATTGTGTGATTCGTTCTCAAGAAAATTCAACCGCTATGCTACCGGAATTTTATTCGCACCGCGCCGCTAACATTATAAACTCAAAGGATTGTGCAGTGCCGGAAGCAACTGAGGAGCTGAATTAAGGTAAGGGCTATCAGTTGTTTTCATGGAAAGTCAAAGTGTTTTAGAAGTGCTGCACATGCCCGCCTCCGCATCTTTTTGAAACCAGGATTAAAGAAGAGCGTGTTGAAGCCCTAGCTACAAATACAGTCCACTAGATATTTCGCCCCATCATTTTTGGTCCTTCGAGACGGATGCTTTGTAGTTGCAAATGTTTCCATTATTTATCGAATCATTCCGAAATATTTTGCATTATAACACAACTTTGAATGATGCAGAACGCATTCAATACTTGATATCGAGGTTGAAAGGCAAAGCGCATAATATTTGCATCGCTATTGCACCTACCCCCGATAATTATAAAGTTCTTTATGACGCATTAATTACCAAATATGAAGACACGCGCGCTATTGCTCTTTCGTATTTGGAAACCATTTTGAACATCAAGCCATTGGTAACTAGTAAGGCTTCCCCAAACAATTTAGAGGCATTCATAGATCATTTTTCTACTTCAATTTCAGCATTAAGACAATTAAATATAAAAAATTTGGCTGATTTCATTTTTGTTCATTTGGGACTACGCAAATTAGATCCAGAAACCTCTAGAGCGTTTGAAATGTCCATTAGTAATAAGAACGATTTTCCAAAATCTGATGATTTTGTAAAATTTATCCGCGAACAAACAAAGATTTTGTATCGTACCGCACCGGCATCGCCTGCAGCTGATTCATCTTCTCGCTCGGGACAAGCATATCAATACGGTCAATACGATTCACGCGCCTATATTGTTCTTAGTAAATACTTCTTATTCCGCTTGTTGGTACAGTAATAGTAAGAATCATTGGCAATTATATCAGTGCGAATCATTCTTAAGATTGACTTCTATCGAGAAGTACAATATTATTAAAAAACTTAATGGTTGTGTCAACTGTCTAAGTGTCCGCCATACGCTTGCGTCATGCAAATCTACACTAAGTTGTAAACATTGCAACAAGGCTCATCATAGCCAGTCGTGCCGTTATCCGCCACATAATCCGCAATCCGAAGTTGTTCCGTCGTCATCGCATCGCGCCGTTCCGCTTCACACTCCCGCTCCCGCCTTCGTTAACGCTGCCGCTGCCGCTTTCGTTCCCGTCCCCGCTCCCGCTTTCGTTCCCGCTCCCGCTTTCGTTCCTGCTCCCGCTTTCGTTCCCACTACCGCTTTCGTTCCCACTTCCACTCCCGCTTTAGTTTCCGCTATTGCTCCCGCTCCCGCTCCTGCTCCCGATCATCGTAATCGTAATGATAAGTCCGCAGCCACGCCAGCGCCACAGTTTTCAGGCGCTGCGACTTGCAAACAATCTTCCCTTAAAACAGTGTTGCTCGGCACTGCTATTGTGTCCATATTAGATGCCTTTGGTAATCGTCGCAATATCAGATTATTAATTGATATGGGTTCATAGAATAATTTCGTTACATCGCGTTGTTTACGCACTTTAGGTATAAATATATTACCTGACAACAAAAACACTTTAGTTCATGGTATGGGTGAAAACACGCAATCTATAAATGGTCTTTCTAATTTGACTTTATTGTCGTGTTATGATGAACAATTCTCGATTGATTTGCAAGCATTGGTCATCGATAAAATTTCTGGCAATCTGCCTGAAAGTCAGATAGATACCGCGTCTCCTGATTATTTACGCAACGTTCCTCTCAGTGATCAGCATTGGTATTTACCTGGTAGGATCGATCTTCTTCTAGGCGCTGAAGATTTCGTTAAGCGTATCTTTACCGACCGCATCATTGGACCTGCTGGTCTTCCTGACGCTATTGATACGGTTTTCGGTTATATAATTTCCGGTTCTGCGTTCACATTGAACCCTACGCTTTCGTACGTAAATAATTTCTTCATTACTACGGAAAGTGCAGATCGAAAACATATTGTCGCCGATGAAAAAAGGTGTGAGGAAATAAATTTGCAACATACGACGTTAGATAATCGTGGACGTGTACCCTTGCCATTCACACCGCCGCGGCACCCTGTTGTCCGTGACGACAAACTGTCCATAAAGGCTCGCATCGTGTCGGACGCGAAAACCGCTTAATGAAACTATCGTTAAACGACTGTCTATTGACAGGACTAAATTTCAAATCTTATCTTCTGACTATTATTTTTCATTTCCGCTTATTTCCCATCGCAATAACCGCAGATATTCGTCAGATTATTTACGAACATTGGTTCGCCTTGAATTTCACCGTTATCTTCGCATTATGCACCGCTTTTCGAATGAAACTGAACCGCAAATATATGAACTCAATCGCGTTTGTATTGGATTAAAATGTAGTCCATATTTGACAACGCACACGAATCGCACGATTAAAAAATTTGTCGAAGATGAAGGCGCATCTTTTCTCGCCGCTTCCGCTATTGCTTCTCGCAACTTGTACATGGATGATCCAGGAACCTTGGTTATGGATGAGGTACAGGTAGCCCCAGTTCAAGTAGTTACATTAGCTCGCTTAGAGCTTTGTACGTCGTTACTATTTGCTAAACTTTTGCGTCATGTATCTGATAATATATCAGATAAATGTACAATTTCTATGATCTTCGCATTCACAGATTCCAGTGTTACATTACATTGGATTCATTTATCTCCGCACAGCTTTAATGTTTTCGTTAGCAACCGCATTGCCCAAATTAATGATTATTTACCCGCATCTTATATATTCAGATTTTTAAGAAATTACCGCGCTCAATCCATATTAGGCTTGCGGACCTGAATGTGGTTGAAAGAGCTGTGCTTGCTTCTGTTCAATCGGTACATTTTGAGCACGATATAAATGATATAACGAGCAGTGAACTTTCATCGAAGCACTTACGCCTGCTCTGTCCATTAGTAAACGATGGCTTATTACTTTTCGGTGGTCGATTAAATAAATATTATCTTTACTTTTACGCGAAACAACTTATTATCTTGCCGAATAACGATCATGTGGTAGATTTGATGATTGACGCTTATCACAATAGATATTTACATCCCGGAGCGAATTTATTAATGTCGTTATTACGTCAAAAATATTGGATAATTTCCTACCACAAAACAGTTCGCAAACGTTTCCGAATGTGCAGTCGTTACTTCAAGGTGAACCCAAAGTTTAATTCTCCTTTAATGGCAGCTTTGCCAACATACAGCATCGTTGAATTTAAGCCGTTTTTGCACACCGGTGTGGACTACGCTGGTCCTATACCAATTATTATCAGCCGTAATAGAGGTGTGTACATTGTAATAGTTTAGTAACTGTAATATTTACAGTATATACAAAGTCTGGTGAGCGAAGGCATCGCCCGTGGTTACGTGAGGCCGCTGACTCGCGTCACTTACGAGCCGCAAGCCGTGCCGCGCGCCTTCCGCCTGCTGGCCTCCAGTCGGCACCGCGGGCGCGTGCTGCTACGCTTGCAGGACTGCGCGCTGCCCGCCCAGCCCAGGTAACCCTCGCGCTGCACTATTGTCCTGTGACAAGAGCCCGCTGACATATTGTTACCAGGTATGGTAACTCTTTATCATGCTTTCAGGTTGACGTGTACAGCGGAGGGCTCACAAGTAGTTGTGTGCGACGATGGACTGCTCGGGCTGCAGGTGGTCGACAGGCTCATCCTCCGCGGCGCCAGACACCTGCTTCTTCATTGTGAACAGCCGCCCGAGCATGTCGAGTTCAAGATTCGGTATAACATAATTAAACTAAAAATAATATATTTTAATGTATCGAAACATCAAATCATTGTATTATATATTGTTTCAGGTCGTGGCAGAGCATGGGCGCCCATGTGTCAGTATCGTCGGATAGGCTGCGCAGTAGCAGTGACGTGAGCAGCTTGCTACTCGGCGCCGCGCAGCTGGGCTCGGTGGAGGGGGTGTACGTTGCAGCGACTACAACAGCAGCTGCCACTGACACGTCACACCTCACTCAGGTTCTGACCCACTTGGACGTGGCCACGAGGACACTGTGCCCCTCTTTACGGTATTGTACCTCCGAACATATGAAAGTTTTCTTGTATATAATACCGTAACTTTTACTTGTAATCTTATAAAATATTTCAGAAATTTTGCAATTTTGAAAATCGACGAGTATTTTGGGCTGCAAACACGTTGGGCTAGAGAACATCTTCGGCTGCCGGTCACTTTACTTACTTTGGCGATACCGAAAGTAAGTTAGAGTATTATATACTGCGTACAAGTAAAACTAATTATTTTGCATAAACACGTTTTAAAAACAGTGGGATCGTTTTACTGCGGACTTTACGGAGACAGGGGTTGCCCTGTCTCCGAGAGGTCCGCAGCAAAAAAATTAAAGACAGTACGAGTATCTTGCAATGTAGCTAAAATGGCAGATCAAATGCTAGATGCTCTAAAAACCTAAAATAAAATCTAGAAAATCAATTTGTAACAACTGTCTTACAAAAATCTGCGTGTGACTTAGCATTTGAATCAGCGACTAATTCGTCAGTCAAATTAAGACAGAATTTTATGTGAGTTGTCAAACAGCATAGGATAGGATAAGAAATTGCACATCATAAACTAGGTCCAACTAAGTACATAAAATGGAAATACGTTTTTTTAATAATTAGGAAGGGACGGACAGTAGCCCGAGCATGTCGTGGTACCGAGCCGCGGTGGAGGCGACGGAGCGAGCGCTGTGCAGCTCCCACCCGGTGCTGCTCGCTGCACCACAAGGCATGCGACAGACATCGCTGTTGCAGCAACTGGCTGCTGTGGCTGGTAATGTATCTACATAATTCAGGTATAGTGTGCTAGCTAGCTAATAAGTAAGAGTAATTGGATTACTTATACATACAAAATTACACATAATATGCTAGCTATCGCCTTTACAGTTATGCCATCAAAAAGGCTTCAAAGAGGTACCAATACTGTTATTTGAGTAGTGATTATAATATCTAAAAGATCAAACATATATACTTGAATAATTTCAGTATTTAGGGCTCGTACTTGGGTTTGCACTTGGCCGGTTCGGTTCTTTCGGCACTAAAAATATATTCTTTGTCTTTTACACTATTACAGAGATAATAATATCTGATGATACTCCGAGTACGGCTACTATTGAAGATCTGGGTTTGGAGCATGAGAAGATAAAACATGTTTGCGCTTTCTTGCGCGATGCTTACAATGTCTGCGTGCCAGAAGATTCAATTATGACGCTCAGTATTGAGAGGTAAACTTATAAATACATATTATACTGAGATAAACATTATAATAATAAACTGATGAAACATTTTCTTCTATATACAGCATTACTCAGTTGGAGATAAGCTTGTCGAGCTCTCCGCCAAGACAGCTGCGAGGATTGGAGTCTCTCTTTTCGTACGTGGACTCCGATGAATTGTTGGCTACTGCTGAGATAGTGTTACTACCGACTCTTACTAATAGTGCCACTTCGGTATGTTTGCATATCATTAATTACATTACATTCAATAAAAACTGTTTCATAATTTCGACTGTGATGATAAGGTAGTAGCTGCTAGTGTTACCGCTGGTATTGCAAGTAAGCTATAGCCTACGGTGACTGCTCACCTACAGATGGACCATATGCTTGCTTGCTAACTTCTTATACTATAGGTATTTCAAATGGTGAAACCAGTTGCTAGTAATGACACTTAAGTTCAGCAATAGAATGAAATAGTAAAATGTTATTTAATGAATGCATCAAAGAACTCGAAAAACTTTCAGAGAGACGATGAGTTCGACGTGTCTCAAGCTCACTTGTGCGTGGTCCCGGGGTTGGAGGGCCACCACGAGCGGTTCCGCGTGCTGTGCGAGCGGCTGAAGATGCCCGCGCTCGTGCTGCAGCCCGGCCTCGACCGCCTCAACGAGACAGTGCACCAGACCGCGCAACGGTTCGCTGACGTACGTGACACCACTCAGCTGTTCTCTTTATATTGTATTCTGTTCCTCGTATTGTGTGAGCGGCTGAAACCGCCCGCGCTCGTACTGCGCCCGGGCTCGATCACCTCCGCAAGTCTTGAGTCCATAGTATAGTCGTATACAGCTACCACTGACCTTGACTTCCTTTTGACTAGACCAAACTTCATTGCGTTTCTTTCTCTTTGAGGAACTATTATTTTTCAAAACCTTTAATTTATTAATTACTGTCTTATTAAAGAAAATATATTACAGGTTCTCTTGAAAAAGGCAGGCGTGAACGGCCAATTCTATCTACTCGGTCACGAAAGCGGAGTCTTAATTGCTTTAGAAATGGCGGCTTTGTTAGAAGAACATGGTTGGTATATTATATTTTCTCTACGAACATGTAATTATTAAGTTAAAGCCCCAGGAAGATTTGGCTAGTGACATTCCGCGTGTTGCAAGGCGGGCCGCGGGTTGTATGCCTGCTGCCCACCTTAGTGTTATAAAGATTATAGTTAAGAATTTTCCCGTCCAAAAAAGGTGCTTGAAACAACTTCCTTACTTCATTTTCTTTTGCTTTGGATTGTTACACCGCCACTAATCCTTACAAAGTATGCCACTAAGGAGTTTCATGCAAAATAAGTGACGACATCATATTTTATGTGGTTATGCCAAACTTAATGATTATGCAATGTTTTCAGGTTTGACGGGTACAGTATTCTGTTTGGGCGGCGGGCCAGACGAGGTACTGGGTGAGCTCGAGGCGCAAGTGAGCGAGTACAGGACAGAGGAGGAGCTGCAAGAGGCAGTGATGCGACACATGTACGCGCTGATGACGCAGGGCAACATGGCGGGCCTGGAGGACGCCTTGCGCGGCCTCTCTAGCTGGCCACTGAAGTTGGAAGCCTGTGTACGCACGCTGCTTGGTCGCGTACCGCATTCCGCTCATTACGCTCGATCGCTCATAGAAGCTGCCTACGCCAGGATCACGAGAGCACGGAGTTACACCGCCCAGCCGCGGCCGCTTCGCTCTCGCATTGTCCTGCTGCGCGCTGCTATCGACTGTGCGCCAGCGCCTAATGCGCCCCAGCTCCACCAATACTCTCAGCAACCGATCACAGTCCATCAGCTGACCGCACCTCTAGCGCATGCGCCCGCAGATCTACGATGTGCATCCATCATTAACGAAAACCTTGCTCCTCAAATATTGGAGGCCTTTGAACGCCAAAATCTCTGCGAGACCTACCTTATTAACGCCGATAACTTCATGAAACAAAGTACTGATTAAATAAAGTTCAACAGAGGTTGATGTAATTTGTTAAATTAAATGGTACATTCATCTTGATCATATCTTTTAATCTCACTAATATTATAAATCCGAAAGTTTGTGTGTGTGTTTGTACTTTCATCACGCCTCAACAGCTGAATGCATTTGCACGAAATTTACAATGGACGTAGCTTATAACCTGGATTAACATACGGGATACTTTTTTTTATAAAAAAAAAGGTTTGTTACACACGTTCCCGTGACATTAATTTTCTAGCACAATGGGAAGTGGGTTAAATTTAACTTGCAAAATTTTATTTTATTACAACTACATGAACACCAGACAGTGGTGAAACTAAATAAATCCCTGAAAAAAAGGTTTTGAGTCATTGTAGCAAGCAGTTCATTCAAGTTTGTTGAGTTGACATAATTTCTGTAGGAGGTGATATCGTTAACTCTAATATGAATTAAGGTATCAGCCAAAAGACGACTAATCAGGAGAGGCAAAATACTAGATTGTTATGCAAGGATCTAAAGTGACCCATTGTTTACGAGGTAGTATACGAATTGTATACGAAATAGAAACAGAGTTACAATGGGTTTTAGTTTTAGCGCCGTGTGTAAATACTATGCTTTCCACTACGAGTGCGAAAAAATAAAAAATTCCACTACTATTTATTATACAATATTTATTATACAATTTATTTGGGCCATCTTGTCTCTTTCCAAGCAAGACAAGATGCCGAAGTTGCACGACGCAATGAAAATGCATGGAAGAGTTACTGTTCCATGGAAGAGCATATGAAGGCTAACCTTCCACTTACACTGAAGCGGAAACTCGTGGACATGTGCATTCTCCCAGTCCTTACGTATGAGCAGACTTGGTAACTCACGAAAGTTCAACGGTTCAAACTCGTGGTTCGCCATCGAGCAATAGAGCGCATTATACTAGGCGTTAAGGTGACGGACCGAGTCCGAAACAAAGATCTGCGCTCAAAAACCGGGATCACTGACGTAACCCAATCAGCCGCCAAACTAAATTGGGATTGGGCTGGCCACGTCTGCCGGATGCCAGGCCACTTCTGGGCTAAAACCAACACATTCTGGTCCCCACCTATCGAACGCCGCCGTCGTGGCAGACCGAAGCGCAGATGGCGAGACGATTTGGAGTTTGGACATTTTCAATGCGGATTGGCCAAGCGCAGCCCAACACCGAGGCAACTGGAAAGAGGGGTGAGAGGCCTTTGCCCAGCAGTGGGACAGCAACAGCTAAATAGAATATAATATAATACAATATTAAAAAAAAAAGAATTTATTTAATAAAATATTAAATCAGTAATTGGTGACTACTAATCTGGATATTTAACGAATGGCTTGGGCACGTGTACAAGCGAATAATAAATTTCATTGTTGTCTAGTACAGGGCTGTCCAAACTACATACCTTCGCGGGCTAATAAAATTTACTACAAAGGCTCGAGGGCCGCAGAAAAATATATTTTCAGTTTTCAAGTTAAAATAATACAAAGGAACAAGTTATTTATACATTCCCCGAATAATAGTAAAAGTAGCTTCACTTTTAAATATCATGCGAATGGAATGTTACAAGAATAAAAATAAATAAATAATACCAAATATTGATTATATTATGTTTTGACAAAGAATTCTACTATCCAAACTATTTATGTCCAAAACAATTTTCTGATTAAAGCATGCGTCGCGGGCCGCATGAAAACAAGCCGCGGGCCTCATGCGGCCCGCGGGCCGTTGTTTGGCCAGCCCTGGTCTAGTAGATCAGGATTACACAAGGCCAAACATATTCGCAATTTGTTACAAGTGGTACAGAGTATGCAAAAAAAACTTTCCCTAGTTGTAATATCCAGGGTTGAAACAGGGTAATACGTTTGTAGAAAAAAAATGGTGGCCGACAGTGTAAAAACTTGCATGCTATCCTTGTACTCTAGGAGAGAAAGAGCTAGAAAACTACCATCTCTGGCGGAGACGTAAGCATAGATCCTTAATCAGAATGTAGCATAAACTACCTTAAATCCCTAAAGTAGGCATTATACAGTGCCCTGTGTTCAAAATTTTTATAATATTAAATGCAATATATTGTATAAAGATTCGCAAATATACAGTTTAGTGTCTAGTCAGGTGAAGGTCCCGAGAAGGTGACATGAATAAATAATAATGCCCGGAAGCGACATTGCTAGAGAATTTTAAATAAAATTAATATTGATACAGCAACCTGCATGTATTCTACATTTGGTATTATTATAATGCAACACCAGGGGATTAAATCGCGCGTTGTCGACCCTTTAAAAATCCCACCACAACCTTCTTGAAGAACCACATGCCCTACTCGTTACTCGTTAAGGAAAACCTCAGCAGGAATTCATTCCACAATTTGATCGCGCACGGGAGAGAACTCTAAACTCCAAAAATAATTAGGGATTCCGCACAACATAGCCTCTCCTCTCTCATAGATCTCCAACGGATGTTGAACAGCTTGACTGTTGTTTCGCAACGTATCGGCCTGGCAATAAACTTAGAAAAAACTAAAAATCAATAATGTGAGCCGATTACGGTCGCCGGAACGCCTCTCGAAGTGGTGCAGGAACATGACTACTTGGGGCAGATTTTGCAAGTAAGTAGACACCACATCGAAAAAGAGTTAAACCGACGAATTAAGCTAAGTTGAGCAGTCTTTGGGAAGCTCCGCGATGTCTTTTCCGCCTATTCTTCAAAGCCTATAAACGAAGATTTTCAATCAGTGCGTCCTATCTGTGATGACCTATGCAGCTGAAACGTGGACACCCACGGTGAGACTGGTCCATAAATTAAAAGTCGCGTAGCGAGCTATGAAGAGAGCTATGCTCGGGTATTTTTAGGATAAGGTATGAGGTAATCCATCAGAAAATCAAAATGACCGACATAGCTCAAAGGATAAACTTTTAAGGATAAGTAAGCTGAAGTGGATTATTCCTTAGACCGCTGTCCGTTTTATGTAAGCGGTAGACCACATACAGGGGGCCAAATTCTCTTCTAAGATCTTAGATTTGTAACGGCTTAGAGTCTTAAGTATCGGGAGAAAACTTTTGTGAGCACAGGATATTGCCAAGTCGTCAGGCCCAAGCTAAGACCTATAACCGAGCAGAACCTACACAATCAAAATCAAAAATAATTTATTCAGTTTAGGCCCTAATAAGGCACTTATGAAGGTCTAAATTACCACCGGTTCGGAAAAAATAGCCACCTGAGAAGTACCGGCAAGAAACTCAGTGCTCTGTCTTTTTTTTCATGTAGGTAACAATCATGATATAACAATTTGTAACAAAATTCTTCTAGACATTGATATGAAATTACAAATAGCAAAATTAAAGTTACCAAGTTGGTTATGTCACTGCTTTCATGAAATACATATTTTAAACTATTACAATTACCAGGAGCGGGGAGCCACTTGTCACTCTGCACAAGTGGCTCCCCGCTATGTATTCGAAGCATTTTTATCATTTACATAATCATTAATTTTATAATAGGCTTTATTTATCAAAAACCTTTTGACATGAGTCTTAAACTTATCATAATTCAATTCGGTAATATCTCAGAGTAGATAATAAAACGATAAGTTCTCAAAGATGTAAAGAGCCGGTAATGTGAGAATATTAATTTCCTTATAAATTCTCTTAACGATTCTTGGGGACTCTAAATACCAGAGTTGTGTCATCCGCGAATAAGACTATGTCACAGATATTATCAACTACAAGTTCGAGATCATTTATTTAGGCCAAAAATAAGAACGGACCTAATATTAGGTCCTTACATATGAAATTGGCGTTTTTCGTACTGGCCACTTTAATCACGAATTTCTCCTCTTTGGTAAGGAATTCCAAATTCAAATTTGTACAGCTATAGACTCATGTATTTGTGCTTCGATGATCGTCATTCATTTGTTTTTTTTCTTCTGTTTTTTTCTGTTTGCGTCACTCATTTTACAAAATGGAAAACCTTAAATATCGCATTATTTACGAGTACGAGTTCCGCCGTGGCACTAGTGCTGCGGAAACAACTCGAAGGGTGAATGATGTGTATGGCGGTCGTGTTGCAAAAGAAAACACAGTTCGTTTTTGGTTCCAACGTTTTCGTTCTGGAAATTTCGACCTGCAGAACAAGCCCCGTGGACGGCCTGAGACTCAAGTTGATAATGAAGAGTTGAAGGCTATTGTGGAAGCGGATCCATCGCAAACCACGTCCGAGTTAGCTGCAGGCTGCAATGTTAGTGATAAAACTGTTTTAATTCACTTGAAGCAAATTGGGAAGATTAAAAAGCTTGAAAGGTGGGTACCTCACGAATTGACTGAAACAAACCGGCAAACGCGCGTCGACTGCTGCGTTACATTACTAAACCGGCACAATAATGAAGGTATTTTAAACCGAATCATTACCTGTGATGAAAAATGGGTTCTTTACGATAATCGGAAGCGCTCAGCGCAATGGTTAGATCCTGGCCAGCCAGCCAAATCCTGCCCCAAGCGAAAATTAACCCCAAAAAAGTTACTTGTAAGCGTTTGGTGGACTAGTGCCGGTATTGTTCATTACAGTTTTTTCAAATCTGGCCAGACTATTACGGCTGATGTCTATTGTCAGGAATTGCAAACCATGATGGAAAAGCTAGCGGCTAAACAACCTAGGCTGGTCAATCGCTCCACGCCACTGCTGCTTCACGACAACGCTAGACCACACACTGCGCTACAGACGGCTACTAAATTAGAAGAGCTTCAATTGGAAAGTCTAAGACATCCTCCGTACTCCCCGGACCTTGCTCCAACAGATTACCATTTTTTTCGAAATTTGGATAACTTCTTGCAAGGGAAAAAATTCAACTCCGATGGGGCAGTCCAAATCGCCTTCAAAGATTTTATTGATTCCCGTCCGACTGGTTTTTTTAGTAAAGGGATCAATGAACTACCTATGAGATGGCAAAAGTGCATAGAAAATAATGGTTCATACTTTGATTAATTAAATATATTATATTAAAAAATATTCGACTTTTTGTTCCTCCCATACAAAACGCCAATTTCATATGTAAGGACCTAATATGTTCAATATTAGGCCCGTTCTGCGGAACTCCCATTTTCATTAATGTCCCTTTGGATATTATGCCTCTAGCACCGACTTTTTGCTGACGACCGGACAAAATATATGAGGCTACAAGATCAAGGGCATTTCCGCGGATACCATAATATTTTAGTTTGAGCAGAAGCGTACGATGTTCAACGCAATCAAATACTTTAGATAGATCGCAAAATACACCTAACGCATCATGTGAGCTTTCCCATTCTTCAAATATATTACGTTTCAGTAATTTTGCCGCCGCGTCACTTGTAGATCTACCTTTAGTAAAACCGAATTGGTCTCCATGTAATATATCATGCGCATTAAAGTGACCTAACTTTTGATTTAACATTATTATCTCAAATATTTTACTCAATGCTGGCAGTATAGATACTGGTCTATAATCAGAAGGATTTTCTCTAGATCCCGCCTTAAAGCCTTATAAATATTATTTTACTATATTTAATTAAATCAGCAAATATTCCTTGATCAATGCAAGTGTTAAAAATGGTTGCCAGTATAGGAGCAATTGTTGGTAGAATTGCTTGAATAACTTTAATTGAAAGTCCCCATAAATCTTACTTACCTACTCGATATCGAGCCGGACTTGTTACATAGAAAGTTAAAGATTTTTCCTTTATGTGAAGAACTGCTTCGCTCGAGAACACCTGAGATTTTTGCATACCATTTTTTTAGACCTTGTTTGCAAAGTTGCTACATAAATGTTTTTTTGTCAATAATGTCGACTCCAAGAATCTCGATGCTCTTCAAGGGACGTGTTGTGAAATCACAGAAAATGCGATTATATTAGCGGTAGCTTTGAATAATCAAAGAGCGGTTGTAAGATATGCTAAATATGACAAGCATTCGATTTAATGAATATTCAGTATTTAAAAAAAAAACCACTTTGAATTGGGTTCAACATGGGTCACTTTTTGTGCATAAGAAATTATAATAGGACGCAAAGGACAAAATATATAAATTTAAGTCAACTAACTGCTTGGCACACTTTATAAAGAGCGTCATCCGGTTAAGGGTCAGTCTCAATTTTATTCGTGTTAAATAAGTTAATACTTATAAGGCAGTCTGGATCCTATGTACCTATATGGTCTATAAAATTGTGAACACTAACCGAACGGCGGGACCAATTTGTTTACTGGCAGGTAGCTGATGCTATAATTCATAATTTAGGCTTAATTTATTTTGGTATTGTTCCCAAAATTAGGGTTCCGCGTAACACATAAAAACCTTGAAATTGTGGACAAAATCTGAATGGTTGAACAGATTTAAACAGAACTTTCACTGGTAGATAATTGATGTTATAAGGCGATATTCGGTGACTTTTAGTTTAGAAAAATAATTAGGATTCCGCGCAAATAACATGAAGCCCATGACAAAATATCAATCCACGCGTACGAAGTCGTGGGCACAGCTAGTTGATAAATAAAAAAGATTGTATTCTACTTCAACTTCAATAACAATTCATTTCACTCCTTTTAATACTAGCTTTTTTATTTTATGAATAGTCTGGGCCTTAAATTTAATTCAATTGCAATAATTTAAATATGAAGCTATAAAAACTACACATTTACTTAGAATTGGGTTCAACATGGGTCATTTTTTCCATTTCAGTATAATTATTAATTAATTGATGAAGCTCAGAACGTCTACTATAAATTAAAGTAAGCCAACTGCTTGGAGCAGTCCATCAAAAGCGTCAACAAGTTAAAAGACAGTATCTATAAGTCTCTATTTTTTTTGTTGTACTTACTCGTTAATACGTCTACTACAGTTTTTGTAAGTATCGGCCATACGATTGAGACTTTCGTATACAACGCACAGTAATCTAATCTAAATCTAGTTTTCTCTCACGTCACTCTATGGTATTGTGGGGGCGTAGGGCGTGAGTTACATATGAGGTTTATTTATAAAGAAAACTGTTTTTAATATAAAAACATTCAAGTCAACTAACTGCTTGGCACACTTTATCAAAAGCGTCACCCGGCTAAGAGACAGTACCTGTCAGTCTCGATTTGATTAGTGCTATAATTCGTTAATAACCGGCCAACTGCGAGTCGGACTCGCGCACCGAGGGTTTCGTACACACTTGTAGGTAAGGTTAAAAGTAAGTGAACTTCAAATGAGGTCGCTATTCGTCGGTGACTCTCAACAGCGTGAAACGGGATTATTATTTTAGTAAATTCGCATAAAAATAAACGGTTTTCAGATGTTTTCCTATACTTGTGCTCTAAGACACTGCTTCCTGCCAAATTTCATGGTTCTAGGTTAACGGGAAGTGATTTAATGTAATTTTTTTTTGTTAAGGGCAGTCTATATTATTTAGATAAAGTCTGTTTTTTGGCCGCTACTACGAAACTTCTGAATGGATTCAAATGAAACTTGGCACAATTTGAGTTCATAATACGACGTCTAACATAATATTCTTTTTAGCCCGATTTTTTTTATCTCGAAATTCAGCATGGTTCCCTTGGGATAAGGGATAAAATTCAAAATGTGTACTTGGCTGTAACTCCGAAACAACAAGACCGATTTGAACGAGACATTCACTGGTAGATATATAGAGCTAATTTTCCTGGGCGTAACATAAGCCACTTTTATTTCGGAAAATTTATTAGAATTCCGCTCAATAAAAAAAGCCCAAAAAAAGGTTAGTTACATTCAGACGCGTTGGTTCTCAGTCTGATAGCTAAAGACATCGCTTGAGAATTAAAACCGTGTAACATTGATAAGGAAATAATTGTATTATTATAATTAGGTACTCATAATCTGCCTGGGTCAATAATATATTTACATTAATTCCATTCTATCATCACGACACGTCCCCTTACGATTAGGCAGAGAGTATAGAGCGCCATTTCTTCTTCTACTTTTTCCACCTAGCTATACCCATAGCAATAAATCCTTCTGAAGACTATTTTTGGTAGTGTCGAGTGTAAGAGAATTAACAAGATTCTCATTAGTATGTTGTGTTGCATTAAAATGCCCGGTGTCATGGATTCTAATGCTTTACGGAGTTTCTGGAGACAATCTATGGTAGTTGCAGTTCATAACTTGAATAATTATGTCGCTCCGCCTGATTCCCGCCAGAATCTCGAGCGCCATTTCATCTGAAAATTGCACACCTCTTTAGCTTCTTCTACAATTCTACATCATCATAATTAATCTTTTTATACATGCCCACGAGTTCCAAGTAGCTACTTTTTATGTCATATGTATACGAACTTCTTCGATAAGTACATGGCGTGCGGAAAAGTACTTATGAGCTTTGAAAATAATATACAATGAATACCTACTACTTCACCACTGCAATATTTTTTTTTCCTTACGTATCAAGAATTCATTGCTTTCATCTATAAGTATAGACTATGGTGCCATCACCACAAGAGCAGTCGGCGAGTGGCGTGGAGGGCGAGGTGGGCCCGGCGCTGGACGGAGAGCGGGTGGTCATCTCCGGCATGTCGGGGCTGTTCCCGCAGTCGCACCACGTCAAGGAGCTCTCCGACATACTATATGATAAGGTAAGGAGCGGCTCCATCACCACAAGAGCAGTCGGCGTGCGGCGCAGAGGGCGAGGTGGGCCCAGCGCTGGACGGAGACCGGGTGGTCATCTGCGGCATGTCAGGCTGTTCCTGCACACACCACGTACATTATGTTATTAAGTTTCATTCGATCAGAAACACTGTGTAGTGTGTACTTATCAGATTGTTATTAAAATTTCTCCTATCTACAGAAAAATCCAGTATCCGATGAGGGCGTTCGCTGGATTTATAACCATCCAGAGGTATCAAGTCACATTGGAAAGGTGCCAGGGTTGAACTTATTCGATGCCCAGTTCTTTAAGGTGAATTTCCGTCTGGGGAAATGCATGGACTCCGCGTCAAGAAAAATTCTAGAGCAAGCTTACCAGGCGATTTATGATGCTGGTATGTACTCAGTGTATGTCAATCTAAGTTACCATTGATTTTGCAGACAATGTTGATGGTCGACAATTTATCGACGAGCGGAATAAGTACTGTGAGCTTTACAATACGCATGGTCTTAATTTAGACCTGCGCAGCTATGTGATTTTCTACTATTTCCGTCAATCCAATGCAATCAATAAGCAATGTATGCGCAGCGTAGGGACGTAGTAATTCTGATATCTCGCATTATAGACGAGGCGCGCGAGCGATTTCAGTCGCTGTTGCTTCCAGTTGAAGCTAGTAACGTAGGTAGCCTATGGACGCTTGCAACGCCAGGGGTATCACTTACGCGTTGCAGACTTAACTACTGTATAGTATAGGTGTCATTGGGTCATTTGTCACGAACATCGTTTGACAAATTCGTTGGTCTAGTGGTTAGTAAGCCTGACTGACTGTCACGCGCAGTATCGCTGGTTTAATGGAAATACCCAACGAAGAATAAAAAGGAAATCACTCCTGCAAACTCAGAACTTTACCATTGAAACATATGAAAAATACTGTGAAATAAGTTTAAAAACTAAAACCCGACTGTGTAAAAAAATGACACTAGAAATTATTACACAAGAAAAAAAAACATTTGAAATATATTTATTTACAAACTATTTAATATTTATCGTCTATTAAATAACCAACTAACATATAGTATATTATAATGTATATTGATTTATTCTTAAGGTCTCAATGTGAGCTCTCACATATTGAGACCTTAAGAAATCTTGTATGTTGTGTTAGACCTAAAAAAATAGTGTTATCAACTAATTCCAGTTTTCTGCCATTCAATTTTACATTTGTGTTTACCTTCGATGTGTTTGGGGGAGAAAACCGTATTTTCATATTGTTTTTAGAACTTAAAACTAGATTATTGGCATCAAACCATTTAGAAACAGATGGTAGCGTTTCATTAAGACTGATCAGTTCTTTACCGTTTCTGCTAACTCTAAGCACAAGAGACTTTTCATCCTCGAATAAGACAATGTCACAGCAAAGATATTATCAACTACATGTGGGAGATCATTTATATGTGCCAAAAATAAGGATGATCCTAATAACCCTGCGGAACTCACATTTTCATTAATGTACCTTTCGGTGTTATACCGCCGACATTTTTGCTGACGACCGGACAAATATAAAGCTACAAGATCAAGGGCATTTCCACGGATACCATATTATTTTAGTTTGAGAAGTAGCGTACGATGTTCATCGAAATCAAATGCTTTAGATAGATCGCAGAATACACCTCATGTTAGCGCATCATGTGAACTTTCCCATGCTTCAAATATGTGTTTCAGTAATTTTGCCGCCGCGTCACTTGTAGATCTAGTTACCTTTAGTAAAACTGAATTGGTCTCAATGTAATATATCATGCGCGTTAAAATGACCTTAAAGTTGATTAAACATAATTTTCTCAAATATTTTACTCAGTTTTCTCTAGATCGCGCCTTAAAAATCGGTATTATTTTACTATATTTCATTAAATCAGGATATACTACTTGATCAATGCAAGTATTAAAAATAGTTGCTAATATAGGAGCAATTTGAACTATAAACAAACTATGTATATGACATTCAATAAGAATTGTATCGAACGACATTCAGACTAGTATCTCAGAGTAGATTATATACTACGTACAACTAGTATATTATCTACTTTGAGTTTGAGGTAAGACCATGTAAGACTTGTGTCAAGCACATGTCTGTAGTGTGCAAAGTGCATGGTAGTGTGTTTATTTTATTAAAATAATTTATTTCTAATACTTAAATATAAAATATACCTTTCTGCACTCCTTCACAATTCTCCACATAAACCTTAACTGTGACAAATTTCATAATCCTCCGTCCGGGAAATAGTCTTAAAAAGTTGTACAAAGTTTATGATTCAAATATTTTTAATCAACAACATGGTTGGCACCCCGTTAGTGATACCCCTGGTATTGCTAGCGGCTATAGGCTACAGTGACTGCTTACCATCAGGTGGGCCGTAAGCTTGTGTGCCACCTTAGTGGTATAAAAATAATAAAATAATAATGTTGTTCTAGGTGTAAGTCCCGAACAGCTGTCCGGTAAAAACGTCGGCGTTTATATAGGATCTTGCTTCTCCGAAACCGAAAAGGCTTGTTTTTACGTCGCCAATGCCAGATCTGGATTTGGAATTGCTGGGTAAGCTTAAATTTATTTATTTTTTATGCCACTAAGGTGGTACACAAACGTTCGGGCCACCTGATGGTAAGCAGTCACCGTAGCCTATAGCCGTTAGAAATACCAGGGATATCACTAGCGCGTTGCTAACCGTGATGTTGAACACAACACTACATTTAAGTTGTGTTATTTGACTGCGGTCTTCTGTAAGGTGAAGATACAGTACCTGCCGGGCGGGAATTTTAATGGGAATACCCACGGAAGATCCCAGTTCACCTTCTCTCTCTCTTTTTAGCTCATAGTGTGATTAATCACTGTTCTTAAACTTTGAAAAACTCATTGATACAGGCTGGGGTTTGAACCCTAGCCCATCAGATGACAGGCCGTAGCTTCAAGCACAAACTTTTGAGCCGTGGTGGCCTTGTGGTTGAAGCAACGGCATGTCATCTGATGGGCCCAGGTTCGAATCCCGGCCTGTACCAATGAGTTTTCCTAAGCTTAAGTACAGTGATTAATCACACCATGAGCTTTTAAAAAGCGAGGTAGGGTGATTTGGGATTTCCTGTGGGGTTTCCCATTTAAATTGGAGCCCCCCGACTGGGGACTGTACCTCCACCTTACAGAAGACCGCAGTGAAATAACACTACTTGATGTAGTGTTGTGGTTCTGCGGTAAGTAAGGTTGCCAGTGCTCTACGAGGATACGCTGGACTAGTAATAATGCAGCTAGCACAGTGAGTCCTCATCAACAACACGGTTGGCAACCCGTTAGTTATACCCCTGGTATTGCTAGCGGCTATAGGCTACGGTGACTGCTTACCATCAGGTGGGCCGTATGCTTGTGGGCCGTATGCTTGTGTGCCACCTTAGAGGTATAAAAAAAAAAACAAAGCCACCAGGGCTATACAAAAATAATTTAAAACGTTGGTAGGTAGAACATAGAGATAAATAATTAGAAATAACACTTACGCGTTGCCGATTTTTTAATGATAGCTACGCTATACGATTCCATCTACATATACAACGTGTTACAAAATACCCCGAAATAAATATAATTAAAATTATCAAAGTCAAAAAAATTGTCAACCCTAGTAAGCTGTCATGGTCAGGGAACCAGACTGATTATTTTTTAACAGAAAGGCCTACGTACCAATTCTACCTAATAAATGGTGCCAATTCTGTTGTTCATAATTACTAAACTTAACTAATTTGACAGGTCTAAAAATATTGCCATCCTTATTTAACCCTGCACAAGAGAAAGGGATAGCAAGACTTTTAGACCTGTCAAATTAGTTAAGTTTAGTAATTTTGAACAATCGATATCATTGGCTGCTTTAATCGTTTTTCTATTTTTCATACATAAATGTTTGCTACCTCAATACAAGGATGTCATTATACTCAAGTACTGGCTTCAAATAATGTCTAGTGGGAAAAAAATACTGTTGTCAATTTAAAATCTTCCGTTCCGTGAATTAGGTAGAAATGTAGGTACATTCTGCGTAGTTTACTCCCAAGATAATACAACCGCTACGCTAGGTTTACTCTGAAATTTGACTGAAATAAGGTTTTGCACATCACAGAAAATAATACTATATTTTTATTTTTTCGGTGTATGTTATACAGCGTTACTACGGGTCTTAAATATTGTGAATGGACTCGTTATAAGGCTCCATTTAACCTCCTTTCGGCTTTACGGGTAGTTTTGTCACACCCTGTATATGTACAATATGTATGAACTGTCATCATAAAGCCCCTTCAATGAGCTTCCGAAAATAAGCATAGTAAGGTGAGTGTACCAAAGGAACATAACATTACTTGGAATAATGTTCTTGTGTGAGGTTTTTCGTAAGGTGGAGCTACTCTAACGCGAAATCCCATTACGAACGATAACAATTTCCCCATAGGTGCAATAAGTCTATGTTCGCGAACCGCATATCATACTGGCTGAACGCGAAGGGCCCGTCCATGGCAATAGACGAAGCGTGCTGCAGCTCTCTTGGGGCCTTGGAACAGGCTTACCTCGCGATAAGCCGCGGAGAGTGCGAGGCGGCTATAGTCGGGGGCGGCAGCCTGAGCCTGCACCCGCAGTCCACTATCCACTTTGATCGCATCATGACATTGTGCAAGGACGGCAAGACTAAATCCTTCGACCAGAATGCCGACGGTTGCGCCAGGTCCGAGGCTGTCAATGTCTTGTTTCTCCAAAAAGCTAAGGATGCCCGCAGGTAATTTAAAATCATAATATAAGACCTCTTCATCTTGACAATAATTTGCAATAACAAGTATACAATTTAAAATAGTATATTTGACTTTGCATTGTTTTTTTCAATCTTAGCTTTTATCTAACTAAATAAGCGGCACCTACTGATATATTTGAAGGTGGTGCTAAGCCCAGATTAAACGTCCAATTTTGAAATTTAGTAATATTCATTATTCAGTATTAATACGTTGTCTAAAAATTACATTTAATATTTCAGGATATATGCCAACGTATTATACGTGAAAAGTGAATTTACTTCTATCTTACAAGGCGATGCTGGCCCCAGATATGGTTTTTATAGAGATCCTGAGGTTACGGCCAATTTTATAAAAAAATGTTACCAGGAGGCAACAATTTCACCTGAAGCAGTAGAATACGTGGAGGCGTTTGGTTCAGGTATGAATATTATACATATATGCATACACAAATAAATATAAATTTTAACAATATAATATGTATACCAAATGTTTAAATATAAAATAAAACCGACTTCAAAAACAACAAACAACAAGATACTAAGAAGCGCAAAATAATTAATTATAAATTACATTGTGACAATTGAGTTATTGAAAAAAAAAGTCTTATTTCGAAAGATCATATATAAGTTTTCACACAAAACTATTTTTAGTTTTTTTTTTCGCTTTAAAAAGTTATAACACATTGAAAATACATTTGTGAACTCAGTGTCAAAAACGCGCCGTCAGCTCCCGAACGAGCCCGCCGCGCATGTGACGTCAATAACTGTCATGGCTACTCAGCATTCCTTAAATTTTATACTGTGTTTTGACTTTTAATTAATACAATTTAGTTATTATCGTTAATTTAATAACAAATTTTGTCAAACCTGAACAGTTATCGTACTTGCTTCGTACCATTTTGTACGAATAATACAAAATCAGCTCCCACAAAATGTTAAACGTCGAAATAAGTGGTTTGAAGCAGTGCGCCGAATGAATCCTAAAACGACGGTAACATTCGTTTGCTGTGAGGATATTGCCCAACTCTATTGTTGTTGAGAGGACTCACTGTGCTATCAGCATTTTATTTTTAAGTGCGGCAATGCGTGGGTGATCCTATGATGTTCCATAGGCTACGGTAACCGCTTACCATCAGGCGGGCCGTAAGCTTGTCACCTGTTTGCCACCTTAGTGGTATAAAAAAATCCTTATTGCCAGTATACAGTGCATCCTCGTGGAGCTCTACAAACCTTACCACTGAAATACAATACTACGTTAAAGTAGTGTTATATGACTGCAATATTCAGATAGGTGTTGATGTTGTCACCCAGTCGGGCAGCTTCAATTTTAATTGGCAATCCCACGGGAAACCCGTTTCGCTTTAACTGTCTGTGTTATGATAAGTGTGATAAGTTTATATATTATACTTTTCGGTACAGGCCACTGGGGTTTGAGCCCCGACCCATCAAATACCCGGCGGTCACTTAACCACAAGGCTACCACGGCTTAGACACAGATTAATTTATAGATAAATAAAGATCTAATTAAGCGCTATCTTTTGTACCAACGTTTCTGCTAAGCTGTAAAAAGACTCCCAAAACATTTATATAGTTTAACTTTTTCTAGAATCGATTTCCATGAAATAAACTTACCTATGTTACCCCAAGCTATGTTCATTTATTTATTTTTGTGGAAACCCATTGAATATACGTCCACGAGATTAGCGCATACAAACCAAAACAGACTGACAAACAGTAAAAATTATCTAATAATTATTGTACATCCCTACATGATGATGTATATAGTATTTATTGCGCATCGGCAATCAGATGTCACAACGACTCTATAATGTTACTATATTATATTATAGATGATATAGAAAAATGAAAAATAAGTGAGAGAGATAGACAGAAGCTTAATTTACTAATATTTACAATAATTATGATCTATTAAGAAACTTACATTGATGCTTTAGCACATCTTACTTCAGGAAAATTTGACAAACTAAAATTTTTGAGTTTACTCTCTCTCTCTCTCTCAGGTCGGTCCCTCATTACTGAGGATCGTGGTCACTTGGTTTCAATTGTACGATCTGCCTCCATCGTTTCCGGTCCATTGACTTCATCACGGCTTGTTGGATATTGATAAAGGAGGTGGCTTGTTTTACTTGGTCTCACCAGCGTGTTGGGGATCGGCCTCGCGCTCTTTTGCCTTCTGCCTTCTCCTCTCCGCATTATATGGCCAAAGTATGTCAGTGTGCGCTGTACTGTTTGAGTTTACCCACTACCATAAATATATCCAAATTAGGTATATTATTAGACTTTAATTTCATAAATCCTTTATCACGCATTAATTTATTAAACACTCGATTAAATTTACTATCAAAACTACTTTTTTGCACTAAATTTTGGATATTATTTATCAATACCCACATATGAAGAAACCGTCGACCGTGTACTGGCGTGAAGCTCACTGAAGTTAGTGACGTCACAGGCCAGATGGCCGATCTTGGAGCGTTTTGAGTCACGTGACTTTTGTTCAAATTTAATCACTTTTCATTTGCTTATATATCTTGGAAAAAAATAATAAAAAAACAAATTGTTTCTACAATCGAAATATATATAATAAAAACGATGTTTTTTGTTCAATAACTCTATTGCTGTCAACACTTGTCACCTTTTCCGGCTACCTATCATTTTAATTTATATTACTGTAATCGCTAATCACTGATCTATTTGAAGTCGGTGCCAAGCCTGAAACAAAATACATACAAATACAAATTTTCATGCGTTTAGCTTCAAAATGACGGATTTTCAATCAAACGTTAATCCCCTATATTACCCCCGAGTGGTGGACTTTCCTAAAATCCTCAAATACGCATTTACAACTTTTTAACTGAAAGGCCAAATACCAAGTTTCATGCGTTTAAATTAAAAAATTACGTATTTTCATACAAACTTTCATCCCCTATTTTACTCCCTTAGGGGTAGTATTTCCCAAACCCTTCCTTAGTGGATGCTTACGTCATAAAAAGTACCTACTGTCAAAATTTCAAGTCTAACCCAAGCCCTTTTGGCGGTCTATTCCTACTAGTTCAGATGTACAGTGCTGTGCTTTGATATGTCAGTCTGTCAGCTCCTTCCTTTTTATATAGATATTTGTATTTTACTTGTATTTTTTTAAATAATTCTTAAATGTGCGTTGCTTGCCACAGATACGCCCGCTACAGTTAACGGGTGTTTAAATGCATAGAATAATCAATGTTTATTTGATCTGCAAACCATAAACTAAATTACCTAGCATAGAAAAAGCTTTTTGTAGTCATGAACACTTCTCAAAGAAGAAAAATATTAAATTCGTTTGAAAAATCGTTGCGCTTCCGACGTACTTTAAAATTGGGCATAACTTTGTTTTCTGGGCGCAAATTTCGCATAAGAATTACAAATACATAAGTAGATTATATGTGCATATGAGCATTAAAGAAATGTGTTTAATTTGTATTTCAAGTTGGGCATACTGAAAATTTATAATTCATAATATGAGTCTTATTGCATCTATTAAGGTTCAAATTCGAATAGGTCACGTGGGACGTAAATTTCAGTAAGCGCTTACATGAATTATTATAATTTATTTTAGAAGGTATTTCAATAGTTTATTGCTTACATATTTAAAATAAGTCATATCAATTGGCTGAGTAAACGGGTAACAAATAAAAAAAACATACATTCGAATTGAGAACCTCCTCTTTTTTTGAAGTTAGTTAGAAAGCGTGATTTTTTAATATTTCGCGTTGTTCTGCAGCTGTACCAGAAGCCGATAAATCGGAATTGGAAGCCATTGAGCAGGTGTTCTGTAAGAACAGAACTGACCCGCTTTTGGTTGGCAGCGTTATGTCCAACATTGGCTACGGAGAGGCCGCTTCCGGAATATCCGCTATTACAAAGGTAAAATATCACACCTGAATTTTAACTATCTTTTAAATAGGTATATCCATAAAACACAAATTAACCTGCATTTAAAAATATGGCGTTTTTAAGATTCAAGAGTATATGCAGGTTGCCCCAATTGGCACCATTTATGCCGAAGGTATATTGAAGTAAAGATCTTGAAATATCTATTTTGAGCCGTGGTGGCCTTGTGGTTGAAGCAACGGACTGTCATCTGATGAGCCCAGGCTCGAACCCCGGCCTGTAGATACCAATGAGTTTTTCTAAGCTTAAGTACAGTAATTAATCACACCATGAGCTTTTAAAAAGAGAGGTAGGGCGATTTGGGGTTTCCAGTGGGTTTTCCCATTTAAATTGGAGCCGCCCGACTGGGGACTGTACCTCCACCTTATAGAAGCCCGCAGTGAAATAACACTACTTGATGTAGTGTTGTGTTTCTGCGGTAAGTAAGGTTGCCAGTGCTCCACGAGGATACGCTGGGCTAGTATTAATGCTGCTAGCACAGTGAGTCCTCATCAACAACATGGTTGGCAACCCATTAGTGATACCCCCGGTATTGCTAGCGGTTATAAGCTACGGTGACTGCTTACCATCAGGTGGGCCATATGCTTGAGTGCCACCTTAGTAGTAAAAAAAATGCGCTTTTCAAGCGTCATCAACCCCGGACTGTATTCTCTATAAAAACATGAATTCCTATTTCCCTTGGTCACGGCATCACACGTAAATGGGTAGGCCGATTTCGCAAATTCTTTTTTTTTGTGTTTATTAGTGTCAGTAACTTACTGTCAGTTCTTATAAGAATAATATTTGAAAAAAGAATCGGTATATTTATTCAATTCCAATATTATATTGGGATAAACTAAAAATATGACAAATAAACCATAGAACAAAGGTCAATGGTTTATTTGTCATATGAATTCATAGCTAAGACAGGACAACGTTTATCGGGACAGCTAGTACTGTATAAATTTAAATTCATGTTGTGTTTACCTTCAACTGGTATTTAGATTCACCATTTATGAAAAAATAGGTTATTATATTATATAAGGTAACTATTATAGCTACCGTTGGTTAACCTTACAAATAAATAAATAAATATAAAATAAAAGTATAATAACACTTGCTGAAGATCAAAATTTCACAGTTCCAACACTTAAATCGTTTGTGTTGCTATTACCCTAACACAGTAACCGCTCGGCCTACAATAGTTTTTATTATGGTGATGACTGAGCATGATATAAATATCGATCGGCAGGTGCTTTTGGGCTACCACAAAGGTCAGCTGGCAGCCAATCTGCACTGCGAGACCCCTCGACAAGACATCGCGTCGCTGAGAGATGGGCGCATGCGCATCGTCACTGAGCACCAGCCCTTTCACCGCACCTACACCGCCGTCAATGCCATTTCTATCACGGGAGTCAATGCACACGTCGTCTTACATGGATACTATAAGCCAAAGGTTTTTGTGATTAATAATAATAATAATTGGTAGCATGCACTACTGGGACCCATTGTCCTGATAGTCGTTTTTGCGAACGGCCATATAGCGAAAAACATTTTAGATGCTCTCGCTCGATGGTTGGATCAAGGGTTGGATACAGAAGGCAACTTACTGCCTTCTGTATACCGAATAAAGGGTACCGCATGAAGGAGGACTCTCCTTCATGCGGCACTCATGTTTCGGATGACATAAGGGCGGACCCGCACTCTGCGCACCGGGGATGCGCACCTCTTCCGCATTGTTGTGTAGAGGCAGTATACATGGGCTTCGGCAAATATCCTGGGCTGATGGGCTACAAAATCGGGGCAGCTCCACCAACTCTCTGAACGCATTATTGAACTGTACCTTGAGAGCTCCGTTCGCACCACAATTGTCCCCAGCCCACAGACTGCACTTGTAGAATGTTGGATAGTAGACTCGAAAAAGTGTGATTTTGAAATCGAGTGAGCAGCATGCAAACCTGGTCAACATGTTTTTCAATAACGGCATCGTCTCTGGGATCCGGTGTAAGCACACGCACTAACTCTTCGCAACGGTCCCTTTGTAATACAGGTGGTATATTATCAGATAATTTATTTCTGTTGCATAGCAGCACTAAAATAGTAGAAATGCAAATTTATGTGCTGGCAACCCTCGGTCTATCTCCCGCCATCATCTAAATAAACGAGACGTGTGCTCATTACAAGACTTTGATTATTGCATTAATTTTATAAATTCACCAAAGCGTTGGGCGAGTCTAGATTTCACACATGGAATAGGCAGTCTTTACACTATCTTGTTTGTCAACGCTCCATAGTCACGAGAGCGTATGGTAAGTTTGTGAACTGAGAGATATTTTTAAAATAAAGAATTGACGAACTGTCAGTACTCTAGCATCTTTATACAGATCTGTGGTTGAGTATCTGCAGGGCTTGCGAAGCATAACCCTCAGAACTGATCGCTGGGCTCTTTCAGCCTGGATGATAAGTGTTTTGCTGGCACTTCCCCAGCATGTAATACAGTATACTATCAGGGACTGACATAACGCATAGTAAATATTTGTCAGTGTATAATAACATAATACATTTTGTAAACTCCGCATAACATGTATGACCTTTCTTATTCTGACTGACAGAGCGTTTATGTGCATTTTAAATGTTAGATTTTCGTCAATGTGTATGCCAAGGTATTTCACGAGATTTGTGTGTGCCAGGGACTCGCATGGACATGACATGTTCCGTTCACATGTTGCACTATGAATTTTGATAGAAGTACTAAATTTTGGCGCTGAGGCAGAGGTCTTGAAGCCACCTAAAAATCTTGCTCATACCCATCTCAGCAGAAGAGCACACTGCAGGCCACGTGGGTCCGCAGTGTCATCTGCATAGCACAAGATCTCGGCATTTTCAACTTGAAGGTCATGAATGTCGTTAATATGTAGAAGAAATTGTGTAGGCCCGAGAATACTTCCCTGTGGTACTCCAAAATTAATGCGCTGTTAACTGCTTACTCACTGGCCAATCTTTACAATCTGAATCTCCGTTCTGATAGGTAGCTCTTAAACCAGTCAGCTGCAATTCCTCGGACACCCTTGTATTCAAGTTTTTTTAACAATATATTGTTAAAAAAACCGACACCGTTTACCTATAGGTATGGAAACGGTGTCGAAAGCTTTCGCCAGATCCAAAAAGATTCTAATACAAAATTTAAAATTAACCTTTTTAAACGAGATGTTAAGCACTTTCTGGACTCACATACTTCATTATAAATATCCCTTATTACAGGTTTACCGTACCAGATCCACGTTAAAAACTATTGTCTGGCACCCGGTGTGCTCGGCAACATGTCTGTTACCCTATGACGACCTGTCTGTAGCAACTAGATAGCGTTAAGTGATCGTACTTCTGTTTATGTTAACATAGTATTATTTATTTTTATTTTTTAGGACCTTAATCGTTATAAAGTTGACATACCACACCTCGTAACCATATCTGGAAGGCAAGAATCTTCAGTAAGAAAAATTTTTGAAGATTTAAAATCACGCGTTATAGATCCCGAAGAACTAGCTTTGTTCCATAATATTCATATAACTAATATTTCTGGTCACTTAGGGAGAGGATTCACAATTCTTGGTGAGTACAACACAGCCCCACATATTGTTGCCTTACAGACAGAGGTGTGTAAATTGATTGAATGTAATTCGATTTAAAAGGTACCGATGATGAAGGGAAGACAGTAAGCCTGTGTGAAAAGGCAGATTACTTCGACGACGTGAAGCGTCCGCTGTGGTTCGTGTACAGCGGCATGGGCTCGCAGTGGGCCGGTATGGGTGCGCAGCTCATGCGGATACCGATCTTTGCCGCAGCCATCCAACGGTGAGCAATTTAACCATCGGGAATTTGAGATCTGTTGTCGTTCTTCGTATTTATTATAATACTTATATAATATTCCAGCTGTCGCAATGTTTTGGAGCCAAGAGGTGTCGACATTGTTCATATTATAACATCAACTGACAAGACAATATTCGACAACATTTTACATTCATTCGTGGGTATTGCCGCTATTCAAATTGGTCTCACTGATATACTTCGGGCGTTGGGACTTGAACCTGATAACATTATAGGTAGGTAGAGTATATTCGATTGATTAATGGTTCATAAAATAATGTTGTACTTACTCTACTAAATAACTATGCTATGAGTCCAGGCCACAGCGTGGGTGAGCTCGGCTGCGCATACGCAGACGGATGCTTTACGGCCGAGGAGATGATCCTGGCTGCATACAGCCGAGGATTGGTTTCTGTTCAAACTCCATTCATTAGAGGTTCCATGGCTGCTGTCGGAGTAGGCTATCAACAGGTAAAAGTAGCACATTATGCCATATTGTAATAAATAAGGAAGAAAAAATAAAAATGTATAGTCATTACCTCAGTTAGTTCTAGTTATAATAAAATGTATTTTCTACTGGCTGACCCGTAGCTTCATGGGACAATCAATTATACATATGTAATTCTAAACTTATATCTCAGAGTAGATAGTATACTACGTACAACTTATACCCGTTCATACATAAGACCACATTCGACAGACTCGTCGGGTGACTTTTTTGGTTTTTAAAAGAGTAATTGCTGAGTTTCTTGCCGGATTCTTCTCAGCAAAACCGACCTTCCGAATCCGGTGGTAGATTCTGACGATTTGAAAGTGCATGCCTGTAAAGTCTAGTCAAATAAAGATCTTTTTGATTGATTGATTGACTGTATTGTATAGATAGCTGTTACGCGCCGCGCCTATTTATCTACGTAGTACATGTATATTAAGTAAATTGAGATAAATTCTCATAAATTACAGATCTGCAATTTATGTCCGGCTGAAATCCAAGTGGCTTGTCACAACGGTCCCGAGTCCTGCACCATATCGGGACCAGCTGATAAGATGCGCAAGTTTGTAGCTGAATTGACTGCTAAGCAAATCTTCGCGAAGGAAGTACCATGTTCCAACATTGCCTATCATTCCCGCTACATCGCTGAAGCCGGTATGAATATAAACTTATGCATTTATTTATGGCTCCAAATGGAGTCTTTCAAAATTTCATATTTTTATTGGTATTAGGTTGTTGTTTTTTCCCTTTGCTTTTAGTTTTTATAATTAGTGACCTGGTATATACTATTAAGCAAATTCAATTATAGTTTTTTTTATGTATATTTAATAGTTCTGAATATTTTTATATGTAAAATATGCTCTATAAGTAATGTATAATTCTTTTCTAATTATTTTAATACTCGCTTTATTATCTGTGTAAGCAGTCTGCGCCTATTTTCGAATTTTGCTTTATAGAATTGTTTTAAAGATTTTATCTTGTCATAGGCCCCGGCTTGCTGAAGTACCTTAAGGAAGTGATCAAGGAGCCGAAGCCCCGCAGCAAGCGTTGGTTGTCAACGTCAGTGCCGCAGGACCAGTGGGACCAGCCTGCAGCCAAGTACTGCTCTGCCGAGTATCACACCAACAACCTGCTGGTTTGTTGTTGATAAATTGATATATTTTAAAATGTTTGTTGATACAAACATTTTAAAAGTTATAGTGGCCTTGTGTTTGAACCAACGGCCTGTCATCTGATGGGCCCAGTTTCAAACTCTGCCTGTACCAATGAGTTTTTCTAAGCTTGAGTAGGTACAGTGATTAATCACACATGAGCTTAAAAAAGAGCGGTAGGGCAAATTAGGATCTCTCGTGGGCTTTCCCATTAAATTGGAGCCGCCCAACTGGGGACTGTACCTCCACCTTACGGAAGACCGCATTCAAATAAGACTACTTTGATGGTGTTGTGTTTCTGTGGAAAGTAAGGTTGCCAGGCTCCACGAAGATACGCTGTATGATTGGTAGTAATGCTGCTAGCGCAGTGAGACCTCATCGACAACAGGGTTCGCAACTCGCAAGTGATATTCTTGGTATTGCCAGCGGCTATAGGGCCTATAGGCTATTGCGACTGCTTGGTATAAAAAAAACTGATCAGACCAAAATTGACTTAAATACAGCTCAGTTTATGTATACTATAATAAAACTACAACAGTTTCAATTCTGTACATTAAAGTTTTTTTTTTGAGGGCACTATTTATCTTCGATACTGAACCCAAAACTCTATTTATTGATTTTTGTCTGTCTGTATGTTTCTTGGCCGCGCATCACGCCGAAACTACTGAATAGAATCAAAGAAACTCGGCAAAATTGAGGTTCATACTATGAGGAATAATATAGTATACTTTTTACCCCGAAATTTGACACGGTTCCCATGGGATAGGGGAAAAAATTCAAAATGTTTACTTTCACTGGCAGGTATCTAATGCTATTGAACGCATTCTTATAATTAAACTTTATCAAAATAACGTCAATTAATGTATTTACACAGAACCCGGTGTTATTCGAGGAGACCTCTCGGCTGGTGCCGGCCAACGCGGTGCTGGTGGAGATAGCGCCGCACGGTCTGCTGCAGGCGATCCTCAAGCGCTCGCTGCCTGCCACCTGCCGCAACATCCCGCTCACCAGGCGCGCCCACCCGGACAATGCGTACTTGCTGCTCGAAGCTGTGGGCAGGTGTGCTCATCGTGTAATGTGAAGTAGCATGATCTGTAACATCCAATATACTAGTTTAATAACAAAATATTGTTTCAGCTTATATATGGAGGGCTTTAATCCAAAAGTCCAAGTTTTGTACCCAAAAGTGGAGTTCCCTGTTTCCACGGGAACACCATTTTTATCTCACTTGGTGGAATGGGCTCATCATGAAAAATGGTAATGATACTTGAAAATGTTAATTTGTCTTGGAGATTATTGCTTATTTTGCCTTATTTGATTGCGAGATATTTAAACGATTTTGTTATTCTTATAGGGGTCTTCCTTTGTTTATTACTGCTAGTAAAAAAACAGCCGCTGCGAGTAAATTTCTGATCTCTTTATGTGATAAGGAGAACATGTATCTTGAAGGACATTCGATCGGAGGTACACTTACATTAACATGACATTTTAAGTGTTACTGTTGGAACAGAACTACATAGGAGTTTATTTGCTTATTTTATGCAGGAAAAGTGCAATATCCGTTTGCGGGTGCGCTGGTGGCCGCGTGGGACACGCTGGCCATGTCTCTGGGGGTGGAGAGGAAGGAGCTGTCCGTACACTTCCGCGATGTACATTTATATGTGCAGCCCTTGTTGCATACACAGCGGCTACTTAGGCTTAGCGTGGCCTTACACCGGGGTACTGGCAGGTTTGAGGTAACCGATTGAGACTATTTTGTTATTGTCGATTATTTTTTTGTTTCATTACGAACGACGTAGTATTCGTAATTGTTATTGGAAATTATAAGGATATTTCTTCGACAGATAATGGATGATATTTCGGAAGTGGCAACAGGATTTATATCTGGGTCTCTGCCTGACATTAAATTAGCTTTTAATAGAAAATTTGCAGAGTCTAATGAGGACGCACTGAATACTGACGAAGTTTACCAAGTATTGTATGCGCGGGATCATTCGTACAGGTAAGTTTTCAGTATCTGATAATTATATAATAATTTCCCCACTCATATCCGATCCAGTGCAGTTAGCTTCACTGGATATTGCTTACAAGACACCATATTCATGCTGGTACTTTTAATATTGAATTTTATCTCTTCTTTACAACAGCAAGACAAATAAGTTATATGGTACATTCTAATTAGGCCTATTGCATCCTTGATTAAAGAATAAGCAGATTAAGATAATACTTTATTTCAATAAACGTGTTGTCTTGCAGCGGTGAGTTCCGCAGCCTGTACAGTGTGAACAAGTCCCTGACTGAGGCTGACATTGTGTGGTCCAACAACTGGGTGACGTTCCTCGACGGAGTTCTGCAGCTCAACGTGCTGAGACGCAATCACGACACCGTCTCGCAGCCATGCCACATTAGAAGACTGTGCATCGACGCTAAGGAACATTTCATCAATAAACATACTCGTATTACTTCTGACGGTGTAACTCTTATGAAGGCTAATGTGTGCGATATACAAGATTACACGAGGTACAAAACATTTTCTGCATTTTATTTTTATTATTTTCTTTAAATACCAATTACAATTTTATATTTCAGGTGTGGTGGGATTCTAATTGACAATATGAAATTCAAAGACTTACCACTAGCTGAAGAAAATATCGATCTTCAAACTTTGCAATTTATTCCTCGCTTCCAAACAGGAACACAGTCCAATGTTAGTTAGTTATTTATTCATTTTTAATTTATATGTATTTTCTATAGAGTACAAACAACCAGTGTAATTGTAAGCGAAACCGTTTAGACTCAAGCCTTGGTGGCCTTGTGGTTCCAACCACATCCTGGGCCCATCCCACACCCAGTTATCTGATGCACCCAGGTTACGGCCTGTACCAATGAGTTTTTCTAAGCTTAAGTACAGTGATTAATCACACCATGAGCTAAAAAAGAGAGTTAGAGCAAAATGGGTTCTCCCGTGTTTCCAATTAATATTGGAGCCACCCGACTGGGAACTGTACCTCCACCTTACAGAAAACCGCATTGAAATGACACTACTTTGATGGAGTGTTGTTTCTGCGGTAGGTAAGGTTGCCAGTGCTCCACGGGGATACGCTGGGCTAGTAGCAATGCTGCTAGCACAGTGACTCCCCATCAACAATGGGGTTGGCAACTCGTTAGTGATATCCTTGGTATTAATAGCGGCTAATAGGCTACGGTGACTGCTTACCATCAGGTGGGCCGTATGCTTGTGTGCCACCTTAGTGGTATAAAAAAAAGCCTATAGAAGCATAAAAAGAGCGCGTTGCGAACATTATGTAAACCTTATTTTAAAGGTCGCCAACGCGCGAATGATACCCTGTTGTCCTATTTTATTATTATTATTTAGTTCAAATATCGATCAATGTTCGATGTGTCCTTCCTCTCACTTCCTACAATCTTTGGCAGTGATTTCATGAGAAGGATAGGACGGACACATGAAGGGTAAAATATTATAGCCTATGTTACCCACGAATAGTGTAAGTAGACCGCAGACCTGTATGATATTTGTTATAAATTAATCAACATGACCATTAATAGCTCTAAGACAGCGTACATTTTTACAACCAGGACAACCTGTTTATTGATGTTTCTATTTCCAGATTAAAATTGCTATACAAACGTTTGTGCAAACAGTCGCAGAAAACGTTAACAAGGATATTATTACTGTTACAATCGTTACTGGCAATAATAACTCCATCATTGAAGAGATGGGAGATATATTAAACAGTATTTCTAGAATCAAAGTACAGTATGATACTGTGGATCTGAAAGTAGTTTTGCAAGGAAAAAACGATGTGTTGTCTGATTTGATCATAACAGACAGAATATCGCTCGACAACAACGTAAGAAAGAAAACTATTTATTAAAAAAAATTGAAAGTAAATTAATTCCATTATAATTGCATTTATTTTATTTGAATTAGCTTTGTCAAGTGCTGCGCCAGGCCGTACAACGAGAGACATTCCTAATGGTAGTGGAAAGCGACAGAACAGTCGAAATTGTAGACGAAAGGAGAGCTGCTCGGAGCGACTCGGACCTGTACCGCGTAGTGGCATCACACAGCATCGGTGCCAGGCGGCTGGATCTGGTCCGGTGGGGCCCGGCCTCCCCTCACACCGCTACGAGCGCCTTCACCGTGCGCGCTCCGGCAGATCTCGCGCTGCTGGCCGCCACTCGCGACTCGCTACCGCCACGACACAGGCTGCTTGTGCTCGCCAGTCACCCGCCACCATCCGCCCTCAGGCAACTCGTTGCGCAATGGAGGAAACAACCTAACCGCAATCAGATATACCTTATAGTCACCAAAAATGTAGTAGAGGCCGATCAACAATTGGACAATTTACCGGATATAAATCTTGCCTGCAACGTTTTGGAAAATGTAAGTTCATAGTTTTCGGACGTTCGTAAATAATGCTACAATGTATTGGGGTGTTTTTTTTATAATTGATTTAAATTTCATAAGGGTGTCTGGGGCGGGGAGTACTACGTCTCGACTCCAGAACAACTCTCAATCATGAAGAGCGGAGTCACACTGCAGAGTTCTATAATTAGGGACCTTGACTCCCTGCACTGGGTGGAGGTCCCTGAGCCCACTGAACCAGGAGTGATGGTCACGGTGCGTATCTATATCCCGAATATAAGCCTTTTATTACCTGCCGTTCGGATTGCATTTTTTTTCGAAATTCTACCCTTAAAGGGGTGAAAACGTTTATATGGGACGACATGATTCCTTGGTCCAATCTACTTCAAATTTTGCATAAACCTTTTTAACAGAATTGATGGAAGACGTGTTTCGTATTTAATTGAAATTCATCCCCGAGAGCGATTAAAAATGGGAAGAAAGTTATTTTGGCGGTGATATACTTTGAAGTTGATATCAATACTCCTTAGTGCTTTTGATTTAAATTAAATTTTTATTTTTACTCATGTTTTAAACTCAATCCGATTTTATTCAAAAAAGGTTGAACTCACTTAAAATATATGAAAATACCCTTTAAAATTGGACTGTAAAGAAGAAACTGACTGACACTGACATAATATCAACGCACACCCTAACAGCTGGGGTTGGAGACCTGAAATGTTGATATTAGTTATTAGGTACCCAATGACCTTTTAAGAGGTAGACATCCACTAACGAAGGTTTTTGGAAATGCCCCCTTTAGGGGGCTAAAATAGGGAATAACATTTTATATTTACACCTTACACCTTACCTTTAATTATGACAAGTATATAATCAAAGGTTTACACTTTACATGAATCATACATTATTTATGGTTTAGCCTTTTATTATATACTTTTCTTTAATCAAAGGGTTTAGCGTATTGTTTACTGGTATATTTAGCCGTATATAGTTAGTTATTTTATTTTTAATATACAGGTTAAATATGCCGGATTAAGTAATATAGACGTTCAAAGAGCAGCGGGAGCTATTCCATTCAACAACAATCTAAGCACTTCGTATGGAATGGATTTCAGTGGTGTTACTGAAAGGTATTTATATAATTGTACTGCTTGTAGTGTATGTGGATTTATTATTTACCTAAATATAGGTATATACTTACATTATATATGTGGGTAACAGCCATGTGTAAAATAGTCCACACATATACAATTATACACACATACATACATCACACTGTCTCGAGCGCACCACGTCAGTTGACACGAGAGCGCAAGCGGGAGTAGACGTGATTTCGTACCAGGAATTATTGTGCGTGCCGAGCCTGTGTTATTCTATACATTACACTGCTATTCCGTCAAATTTAATAATCTTTCGATTAACCGTGTTGTTTTTTGCCGTATAATAAATCAATTTAAAATCCATTGATTTTTGACACATTTGTGAACGATATTGATAGTTGTTTTCATCACTCCCATGTTCTGCGCTTTTCTGATGACATGAAGATATTCTCCACAGTTGCCACCCAAGTAGATGCCTTGGCGCTGCAGGCCGATCTTTACCGTCTTGAGCATTTGTGAATATTGATAATAATCATTTTGATCTCAACACATCCATGTGTAGTGTCGTAACCAAAGGTCGTAACATTCACTCGTAAGCGAAATGCTGTGCTCCATAACTACATTCTCAAGGGCACCAACCTGTGACGGGGCTCTGGAGTACACCACGATGTGAATTGTAATCTATTAAGTATTAGTTATGTCCTGCTAGCGTAGCGGTTATATTCTCTTGGGCTAAGTTTACTTTTATTTTTCAAACGGCCTGACATATCAACGCACAGTCCAGAAACGGCTGAGGTTAGAGGCTTGAAATTTTGACAATGGGTACTTTTCATTATGTGGGCATACTCCAAGGGAGAGTCTTGTGAAATACCAGCTCTAAAAGGGTAAATAGGGGATGAAAGTCTGTATGTTATCCTTCATTTTTGAAGATAAACGCATGAAAATTGGTATTTGGTCTGTCGGTTAAAAAGCCAAGCCTCGAGCAAGAGCTATAATTTACTTTATATATGTATATTATATATCTATCATTTATGTATAAGTACACTTAACAACGCGTGCGAAGCTGCGGGAAAAAGCTAGTGAGTGAAATGAGTCGTTGCCAATGTAGATTTTAAAAACGTGAGTAAACCAAATTGAGCTTTAGGCGCACTGCCGTATGTTTTGTGTTTGCAGGTTTGCTCGACAGGTGGCGTTCGTTGATGCTAAGCAATATGAAAAATAACGTAATTTATCGGCTGTTACTCTATGGTTGTGTTTGTACAGCGGCGAGCGCGTGATGGGTATATTGAACGGCGGTGCAGCGAGCAGCCGCGTGCGCGCCCGCCCGGAGCTGCTGTGGCCGGTGCCGGCGCACTGGACCCTCGAGGACGCCGCCACCGTGCCGCTCGCGTATGCGCACGCCTTCTACTGCCTCGTGAGTGTACCGTATCACCAGCGTGGCAGACTACGTATACCTTAATACATTCTCGTGAATATTCCGCAGGCAGTACGGATTGAACCCGCCAACAATCTCAGCGTCCTCATACACGGCGGCACGGGTGCCTTAGGTCAAGCCGCTATCTCCATAGCCCTGGGTCTCGGCTACCAAGTGTTTACCACTGTGAGCGACATGCGTAAGAAGCGCTTCCTGTGCAGACTCTTCCCAGAACTAAAGGGTGAATTTTATGAAATTACTAAGATAAATACGAAATTTGTGTTTGAGTTTGCGTTAACATCCCAAGATCTTTATTTTAGAGAATCATATCGGCAATTCTCGTGACCACAGCTTCGGAGACATGGTTATGAATGCCACCAATGGTGCAGGATGTGATATAGTTATTAATTGCTTAAAGGGGGACTTAAAAAACGTGAGTTATTATGTTTAAGAATCTCCCTCGAGATATCTGCTGGGTCAAAGTTTGAAGGTCGTTTACGTAACTGCTTGAAACGTCTACAAAATAAACTTTCGCACATAAGCTCGGAGGCTATTTAAACTTTTGTGGCGCCAGTTGACGTTTCAATATTCGGCAATTAGTAGTTTACTGTAAGGTACGTATTATACGTATTCCGGAGAGTGACAGCTCTAAGTGGACGTCCATAATTATGGCTCAGAGTAGATAATGTACTACGTACAAATTATGGTATTGAATAATAATGCAGGCAATTAGATTTTCTGTGACGGCAGTATCGTAATTGACTTGAAGTCGAGGTATAAATTATTTTACCACAACAGTGTGGGTGGTTCGGTGTTTCCACCCTTGGCCTGGCTTATTAATTTATTAACAAATAAACCGATTATTATATTGAAATGATATTTCTTTCAGACATCGCTTAAGTGTTGTGGGTTCTCTGGTATCATGTTCGATACCGCTCAACTGACACTGAAAGAAAATTTCATGTTCGGATTGTATCACTTAACGAAGCAGAGAAACTATGTCCCTGTTGATTTCGTCTCCATCTTTGAAAGTGACATTAATGACAGACAAGTAAGTTAATTCAGCGAAAAGCATCCTAGACATGTGGTTAATTCAGGAAAGTTATGTATTAAAAATGTGTCAAACTTACTTATTGCACACGATATATCTACATCACAATAAAAACAAGTGCGAGTCGGACTCGCGCCAAGGTTAAAAGTAGGCGAACTTCAAATGAGCTCATTATTCGTGGGTGACTCAACAGCGCGAAACAAGAATATTTTTTAGTGAAATCGATTTAAAAAAATACTACATAATATACGGTTTTCAGATTTTATCCTTTACTTGTGCTGTAAGACACTGCTTCCTGCCAATTTTTTTGCCAAAGGTTTTGATTCCCTTGTGAAATCGCAAAATATACGAAAATTTGCGACATAAACGGTCATAGCCTTTCGTCATATTGACTTACAGGTTTGATTATTTTACAGCACACCGAAAGCGACCATAGACCATAGTATTTCATATTTATTTCAATTTGATAATTCCACGCGTTCTTGAGATAAAAATTCTTGACAGACTGACAGACGGACAATAAAGTGATCCTATAAGGGTTCCTTTTTTCCTTTTAAGGAATGGAACCCTAAAATACTACGTGATGAACACAAAACTACTTTTTTCATAGTAGCTGATAGTTAGCATTGTGTCTTGGTATTAACATTAGTATTTCTTTACTCCTATAATAAATCTAAACAAGTAATCTACATATCACAGTTGAACCCAGATTTATAACAAATATATTTGCAGTGGATACAAAGTCTAGTGAGCGAAGGCATCGCCCGTGGTTACGTGAGGCCGCTGTCTCGCGTCACTTACGAGCCGCAAGCCGTGCCACGCGCCTTCCGCCTGCTGGCCTCCAGTCGGCACCTCGGGCGCGTGCTGCTGCGCTTGCAGGACTGCGCGCTGCCCGCCCAGCCCAGGTAGCTCTCGCGCTGCACTATTGTCCGAGGCGATAAGAGCCCTCCGACAAATTGTTACAATACCTAAATCTTGCAACATGCTTTCAGGTTGACGTGTACAACGCAGGGCTCGCAAGTGGTTGTGTGCGACGACAGACTGCTCGGGCTGCAGCTGATCGACAGGCTCATCCTTCGCGGCGCCAGACATGTGCATCTGCATTGTGAATCGCCGCCGGCGCATGTGGCGCTCAAGATTCAGTACGACTTCTTCAATCTATATTCATTAATACATTATTTTATCGTCAAAACATCAAACAACAAACACCTTGTATAAAACAAGGTGATATAGTTGTATTTTATATATTATTCAGGTCGTGGCAGAGCATGGGCGCCCACGTGTCAGTATCGTCGGATAGGCTGCGCAGTAGCAGTGACGTGAGCAGCTTGCTACTGGATGCCGCGCAGCTGGGCCCGGTGGAGGGGGTGTACGTTGCAGCGACTACAGCAGCAGCTGACACTGACACGTCACACCACACTCATGTGCTGGCCCACTTGGACGCGGCCACGAGGACACTGTGCTCCTCTTTACGGTGTTGTACCTATAAACATGATCACAGAGTAATTTTTTAAGTGATCAATATTACTTGATCTTTATAATATTTATTACAGAAATTTCACGGTTCTGAAAATAAACGACCATTTTGGGCTGGAAACATGTTTGGCTAGACAGGAGCATGGGCTGCCGGTCACTTTACTTACATTATCGACACCAAACGTAAGTTACGTAGTAAGTAAGACAAAAACAAGCATGACGTGGTTTTTATTACAGCAAAAGGAAAAAAGAGGAATAGATTGCGCTATTATTTTTACGACGGCTTGGCATTGCGGCAAATAAAACGCAAACTTTGCAACTTTATCGTTGTTTAAAGTTCAAACTGGGTGTTTTTTATTTCTTGTAATACAGTGACTTGAAATAACATATTGCATTGCAAATGCAATATGTTATTTCAAGTTAATTTTATTGTTATATGTCATGATTAAGGTACATATAATTAATTCGGGGGGCTTTTGGGACCATGGTCCTGAAAGCCAACTTCCGTAGGGGGCAATTACCAGGATCGTGGGGCCACAAATAAAGACACAGTTTCATGCACATATTCATACATACAATTATTAGGAAGGGACGGACGGTAGCCCGAGCATGTCGTGGTACCGAGCCGCGGTGGAGGCGACGGAGCGAGCGCTGTGCAGCTCCCACCCGGTGCTGCTCGCTGCACCACAAGCCATCCGACAGACATCGCTGCTGAAACAACTGGCTTCTGTGGCTGGTAACGTATACATGTGATTCAGGTGTAGTGCGCTGGCTTGAGTACACCTCCATAACAATAACGTCTCATAACAATACAATGAACTTGAATCCTACAGCTTTGCAGCTTGTAACTATGGTCGGATCTGTGCCGGCAGCAAGAACATTGTCGACAAAGTATTCGAAAACGTAACTCGCGAAATGTCAAAATTGTCATACTAATTTTTAGTTCCACTTTTCACCGCCGCAGCGCTGTTCATTTTCCAATACAAAAATAATCGAAGGCGATACGAAACCGGTGTCGACAATGTTGCTGCTACCGGTACTGGTAAGAAAAAAGTTTTGATCACTTTTTCACACTGCTTTTTATTAGTGTATATAGGTTGATGGTAAGAATGTTACGGTAGTTCAAGTCTCTATCTTTAACTTATCTTTTATGAAAATGAGTTCGCAAAGCTGTTTGCTGACAGCCTCCTGTCGAATGGAATGAAATGGCCAAACTCTAATGGTTCTTAGAATTACTTTGGAAATAGTTGTAGGCTTAAACAATTGCTTAAGAAGTGGGGTTCTCATTATATTTGACAGCCTTCAAGCGTTACTATTGAAGTCTGTTAACTGCAATAAAATTGTTCAATTATTTAATGTGACAATCTCTTTGTATATAACTATTTGAATTTAGAACTGGCCGCATGTTATAAAGAAGAACCATTTAAACTATTTGAATTTTAGAAGCGATTGTCTTTTGTCTTTTTTAACATTATTAATGCATTTGAAGATGTGTAAACTGTTTTATTTCAAGTAAATTTATTTTGAAAAAAGTGTTATGTCGGATTATATTGTTGTTGTATCTAATACTAATGCTAATACTATCGACCGACAGCACTGAAATCGCACCCTACGTGGAATAAGTAGGTAAGTTCACTTACGCGTTTTTTTTTTTATTATTCCAAAAAATCAAGCGTCAAATAATACACCTCCTCAAAAAATTTCATAAAAATATCTTAAAAATGAGAGAATAAAAGCAATAATTTTGAATTTCTGCAACATAAGAAAATTGTACTATTCAACTGCAATAAATAAGTAAATGCATATACGTTTATTTAGTTTCAAAGTTTCCCGGTGTAAGAAGTAGGTTTAGAGCAATACATAAATATAATTAATATTTTTCCTGAATAAAAACCCCGTATTTTCAGATACGCTGGCAAAGTTAAGCTAGTTTTTCATGGTTAAAGTATGTAAGTATTGATACACAAATGAAGTGTTCGTGGAATAACTATGTATCCTATACTTACATCTTTACACTAGACTGAGACCAGAGTGTGAATAAATGGGTAACTAAAGTTTAATCAGTTAACCACAGTGTATAAAAATGAGTAACAAATCAATAACCGTACCTACTCCAGCATTTAATTTTATGGCTTTGAGGAATATTGTGGTAACACTCTTTTTTACGTTTTTCTCGAAAAATATGAATAAGTTCAAGAATAAAATTATGTTCGGACGTAACGGCTACTCTTAGCTAACATTTGCAGTAGGTGAGGTATTTTTAGGACTTATATTGAATTTAAGGCATAGTTTTTTTACGCTTCTGAAAACTTGGTTGTTTTCACTTATTGGTTTCTTCCAGGAAGGGTGCGAAATATTGAAGAAGAATATGATTTATCTTATGTACAAGCTTCATGACTTGAACAGAAATCTTTTTCTTGAAAAATATATACGTAAGGGAATACTTGCAATTCTCAATGAAATTGCATAAAACCTAAGATTTCGATGACAATTTTAATAAAAATATTAGTATTTACATCAATGATTGCCTCCATGCCTCTGTCCCGGATCTGTCCTGGATCATTGATAGTGCACTGTTCTTAAATATATAATATATTATTTATTTTATTTTCAAATGTTCAATCATTGCAGAGATAAACATATGTGATGAAACTCCGAGTGCAGCTACTCTTGAAGACCTAGGCTTGGGGGAAGAGAAGCTCAAATTTGTTTCCGCTTTGTTACGAGATGTTTACAATGTGTACGTGCCGGAGAAGACAATTATGACACTCAGTATTGAGACGTGAGTTCTTAACTTAAACCTACGGAAAAATATTGAACGCTCGCTAACAATACGCGAAAGTAAATAGTAAATATCATCTTCCATTCCGCGGCAGTGTTCATGCGTAAAGGTTTCGAAAACATGTGGGCAATTTTTTATATACATATCCTTTTATTTGGTCATCAAGCCATTTTATTTGATACCCTTATTATAGGGGCTACTATGGATATGATTGCCATTTTGTGATCTTGGGTAAAAAAATACGGCATTTGTAACGTATGTTAATGGTGCACGGGAACCAACGTTAATGTCATATTTCAGCTCTACACACACACACACATAAACAAACAACAACGGACATTATAAAAGATGAGTCTTGTTTATCATTAATATAAATAAAATAATGAAAAAGCCTTCTATTTCATACTTTACAATAATTATCTCTTCGCCTTACAGGTATACAAAAATAATATCTCATATTTTAATCCAATAGTACGAATGGCCCGATACTACAACGACTTAGCTCAAATTTCCACTGAACTTGAAATATTATTTGAACAAATATTTCCCAAATACTTAAGAATCATTAAAAAAAATTCCTCCATTCATCATTATCATCCTAAATTACAGTTTTATTTCTGTTATTGTTTTATTATTATTTATTTTTATTAGATAGTTCAACTTAATTTAAATTAGTTTTAATACTTGTAATGCAATGCTCACATACCTTGGAGCACAATTAAGATCAGATTTTTTCATTTTTTTTGTACTTGTTTTTTATAAAACTGTGTTCTGTTTTTTGTGCTTAATAAATAAAAAAAGAAAAAAATGTGTTTAATTATTTGAGGAAAAATGGTAAAATAATGTGTGTATTAACCATTACATGTCTTCGGTTTTTACAGTGTTAAACAACTGGAGTCGAGCATGACGAGCTCTCCGCCGAGACACCTGAAAGGACTGGATTCGCTCTTCTCATACGTGGACTTTGATGAATTGTTGGCTACAACTGATATAGTCTTACTACCGACTCTTACTAAGAGTGCTATTTCGGTATGTTCAAATGATGTTTATATTCAGCAATAAAGTAAATCGTTAATGCTTATTATTATTAAAAAAGCCAAAATACTTTCAGAGAGACGATGAGTTCGACGTGTCTCAAGCTCACTTGTGCGTGGTCCCGGGAATGGAGGGCCACCACGAGCGGTTCCGCGTGCTGTGCGAGCGGCTGAAGCTGCCCGCGCTCGTGCTGCAGCCCGGCCTCGACCGCCTCCACGAGACAGTGCACCAGACCGCGCAACGGTTCGCTGACGTACGTGACACCACTCAGCTGTTCTCTTTATATTGTAATCTGTTGCACGTATTGTGTCAGTTATTATTAAACATTAAACCATGACCAGCGGCATATTGCTCGAATGTTTTTATAAGCTGCCTGATGCCACAGACGGACGCGCTCAGCAGCACCATATCGTATGCGTGGCAAATATTATTGACACAAACATCGCCATCTGGCTGCTAAGCGGACGATCAGCGTATTCATGTACATGTTAAAAGCTTGGACGAGGTCAGCCCCCCCTATTTCACCCCGCATTCCAACCTGTTTGGTTCCGAAAGGGTTCCCGCCCATCTCACGCCACTGGTTTGTGTACCAGTACCGTAGGATTTTAATTAATTCTGGAGGTAAGCTGGTATCCCGCAGCTTTTGCCACAAAACAAACCAAGTCAAAAACTTTTCACAAGTCCATGAAGACAAGTCCGAATAAAATTATAGCATGAGCAGCTGCGGATGGGACTTCTGTACTTGCCACCACCTATAAAGAAGATTGTAATCAAATATGCTATGCTACTAACTGATGAGCTCCCTCAACGGTAGGGTGAGCAATGCGTTAGAGATAATTCTGGTATTACAAGCGCCCGTAGTCCTTAATGCTCTTTGCGTGTTTGAGATGTGTCTTGGAATTGTCAGTAAAAACATTTTGCATATTTGTTAGAAACATTTAATATATCTTAAACTATATCTTATTGCTAACTGACAAAAAATATTACAGATTCTCCTGAAGAAGGCAGGCTTGAAAAAACAATTCTATCTACTTGGGTACGAAAGCGGAGTCTTAATTGCCTTGGAAATGGCAACCTTGTTGGAAGAACATGGTTGGTATAAATCTTAGGTTGATTATATTGTCCTGATGGGAGTTAAATTATTATTCATAATGAGGTTATAACCACTACTACTACTGGTGGAGATAGTGTACGGCAGTTTAAGAGGTAGTGTTAGTAGAAGAATTGTAATAATAAATACTTTTCAACTATAAATAGCAACCAAAAAAAAACTCAAAATTAAAAATGTTCCGGGTTTTTTTTTTTTTTAAATCAATTTTTTCAGGTTTGACGGGTACAGTATTCTGTTTGGGCGGCGGGCCCGACGAGGTACTCGGTGAGCTCGAGGCGCAAGTGAGCGAGTACAGGACAGAGGAGGAGCTGCAAGAGGCAGTGATGCGACACATGTACGCGCTGATGACGCAGGGCAACATGGCTGGCCTGGAGGACGCCTTGCGCGGCCTCTCTAGCTGGCCACTGAAGTTGGAAGCCTGTGTACGCACGCTGCTTGGTCGCGTACCGCATTCCGCTCATTACGCTCGATCGCTCATAGAAGCTGCCTACGCCAGGATCACGAGAGCACGGAGTTACACCGCCCAGCCGCGGCCGCTTCGCTCTCGCATTGTCCTGCTGCGCGCTGCTATCGACTGTGCGCCAGCGCCTAATGCGCCCCAGCTCCACCAATACTCTCAGCAACCGATCACAGTCCATCAGCTGACCGCACCTCTAGCGCATGCGCCCGCAGATCTACGATGTGCATCCATCATTAACGAAAACCTCGACCCCCAAATATTGGAAGCATTTGAGCGGCAGAATCTCTGTGAGACATACCTTCTTAATGCCGAAACCTTCATGGCATTTAGTGATGTATAAGTTCTGGGAAGAGTAATAATATTTTGGTTAAATAAATTGGTATCGGGATCGCATTTTTTTATTATGTGCCCTACAAACAATCACAACATATGTGGTATTAACGTGTTTAGCTTCAATCAAATGAAATATTGTTTTATTATTTATTTTTCCAAACAAAGGTAACCATAGTGATGCCTTATAGCATCAGCAACTAATAATTTTTATCTCAACTTGTCTAGTCAAAAATTTGATGTAATTGTGCTAACAGAGACGTGGCTTAATGGTAGCGTGTACGATTCGGAGCTATTTGATGATCGCTATAGCGTGTATAGGCGCGACCGAGAAACGTCTGGTTTCCATGCGTCTAAAAATGGAGGAGGAGTTCTAATTGCCGTTTCTAAATGCTTCAATTCACAAAGGGTGAATAAATATGAGAGTGAGTGTGAGGATTTGTGGGTCAGTATTGATATACACACTCCCACTGGTAAACTTTTAAATAAATTACACATATGTGCTGTCTATCTACCACCACCATTGCAAAAATGCATGTTGGAAACCTTTACAATGCGCGCTCAAACGATATTAGACAATAGCAAGGCTCTTATAGTGGGTGACTTCAATCTTGCATGCATAGATGGGTACAAAGATGATATTACACTTTCACGTGCCAAATATAATGAGCTCGTGACATTTTTGATGGATTTTATTGGTATTAACAATCTGAACCAATTTAATCATGTGCATATTAATAAAAGTAAAATATTAGATCTTATTTTGTACAGTGAATCTATCACTGGTGTAAAGGAAAGTGAAAACGTCCTAAATACGATTGATCCACTACATCCACCTATTGAGTTCCTGCTGCCTCTTAATTTGGACCGATTACTGCAGCCAAAACCAACATACAGGCCAATTTTTTATGCTGCTGACTATATGAAAATTAATACAGCCTTAGCCACCATTAATTGAAATAAAGAATTTAATAACAGCTTTTCAGTTGATGATATGACCACAACTTTCTATAAAATACTACATGAGGTCGCTCTTAAACTTATACCATTGAAAACTTATAACAACAAAGGATATCCGGTCTAGTTCTCCCGGGATCTTATTAGGTTAATAAAAGAAAAACACAAATATCACCTTGCGTTAAAAAAATATAATCCTAGAGACATTATTTAATTCCAATTACTGCGTGATAGTTGTAGGGCGCTCCAAGTAAAAAAATACAACGATTATATAAGTAGGTTAGAAGACAGCATCAAGTCTAATCCCAAGGTGTTTTGGTCACATGTAAGAAATTATAGATAGAACTGCAGCACTTACCCTTCCGAAATGCATTGCCTCTAATGGTAATGAGATATGTAATTTGTTTGCTACTAACTTTGCCAGTGTATATAACAGAGATGATGGTCTAATTCATTCACATATTAATAAAGATTCCATATCCTCAGTGTCATTATGTAATTTACAATTCAGTGAAAATTAAATATACATGGCTTTAAAATCTTTGGATGAGCGAAAGGGTGCAGGTTGCGATGGAATTCCAGCTGTATTTTAAAAAAGATGCGCCCATACATTGAAACTACCATTACAACTTATATTCAACGAATCAATTCGCACAGGCACCTTTCCGGCATGTTGGAAGGAAGCGTTGGTTGTTCCTATATACAAATCCGGCAATAAACAAAATCCGTCAAACTACAGACCGATCTCAATTCTCGCGTGTTTCGGTAAAATTTTTGAGAAACTTGTGAGCACCCATCTTACATGGCATTTAAAAAATCTTATCTCCAGTAACCAGCACGGATTTATAAAAAATAGACCAACCTCTACAATTTTATCTATTTTCATAGCCAATTTAGTCGACTACTAAACTTACGAATACCCGTGGACGTAGTTTATACAGACTTTAGCAAGGCATTTGATAAAGTCGACCACAAGCTGCTACTGGATAAACTATCACAGATGGGTGTTGCTGGTTCAATGCACGATTGGTTTCGATCCTATCTCAGTGGTAGACACTCTAAAGTTGTAATCAACGGCTACCATTCTACACCGTTTACAACTGATTCTGGGGTGCCTCAGGGCTCATATTTAGGTCCAATTTCGTTCAACGTTTTTATTAATGATATATCAGAGTGCTTTAAATATTAAAAATTTCACCTTTTCGCAGACGACTTAAAAATATCGAAACCTATCAATAATTCTCATGATGCAGTTTATCTTCAGGAGGATCTTGATAGGTTAGCCACTTGGTGTAATACAAATAAAATGACACTTAATTTGGATAAATGTTTCTATATTCGATTTACTAGAAACAAAATTGCTGCACCGAACTCGTATTACTTAATGACTAAACATCTGAACCACGTTACAGAAATACGCGATCTAGGCATAATTCTAGATCAAAAGCTAAAGTTTGACAAACAATTAAACACAATTGTAGCAAAAGCTTTTAAAATGCTAGGTTTTGTACTTAGAAACACACAGGATTTCAGAAAGCCATCAACGAAAATTACGCTGTTACATTCGTTGGTTCGATCAATTTTAGAACATAACAGTGTAATATGGAACCCCTTCTACAACGTTTACTGTAATCATTTGGCCTATTAATTCCATCTTCATTCCGGACCAAACTCGGGTATAATTCCATTATGCCAAGACTCTGCAGGTTGCATAATACACTATCGAAAAGCAATGACCTTGACTTGAGTTTGTCTTTATGCAGCTTTAAGAAGTTGCTCCACAAAAATCTATCGAAATTTCTAATTAGTTCCTTTTAAAGACTTCAATTTATATCTTCCTTATTTTAATTTAATATTTAATTTAATTTATATCAATTTATGTTTACGATAGTCTCGAGTGTATTGTTTCTCTCCCTTTATATTATACTAGCGGCCCGCCCCGGCTTTGCACGGGTAGACATTTATATCAAATATTTTGTCTACCCGTGCAAAGCCGGGGCGGGCAGCTAGCCTATGTTAATCAGTGATAGTGTAGCTTTCTAACGGTGAAAGATTTTTTGAAATCGGTCCAGTAGTTTCGGAGCCTATAGACATTTATCAAATATTTTGTCTACCCGAGCGAAGCCGGGTCGGAAAGCTAGTATAATATATAGCCTGTGTTACTCAGTGATGATGTAGCTTTCTAACGGTGAAATAATTTTTGAAATCGGTCCAGTTGTTTCGGAGCCTATTCAATACATACAAAAATACAAATCTTTCCTCTTTATAATATTAGTATAGAGAACATTACGGCATTTGTAACGTATGTTAATGGTGCACGGGAACCAAACGTTAATGCCATATTTCAGCTCTACACACACACACACATAAACAAACAACACCGTACATTATCTAAAAAAAATCTTGTTTACCATTAATATAAATAAAATAATAAAAAAGCCTTCTATTGGATACTTTACAATAATTATTAGCTAAATAAAAAAAAAAAACTGTGCCCTGCAGGGTGTGTGTTTTAGTTATAAGAATACATGTAAATTGTATTGTATTATACTATAACACACGTGAAATTTATTGAATAACAAAATAAATAAATAAAAGAATGTATTTAATTATTTGATGGAATATGGTAAAATAATGTGTGGAATAACCATTACATGTTTTCGGTTTTTACAGTGTCAACTGGCGTCGAGCATGACGAGCTCTCCGCCGAGGCAGCTGAAAGGATTGGAGTCGCTCTTCTCATACGTGGACTTCGATGAGTTGTTGGCTACAACTGATATAGTCTTACTACCGACTCTTACTAAGAGTGCTATTTCGGTATGTTCTAATGATGTTTAGATTCAGCAATAAAGTAAATCGTTAATGCTTATTATTGTTAAAAAAAACAAAATACTTTCAGAGAGACGATGAGTTCGACGTGTCTCAAACTCACTTGTGCGTGGTCCCGGGGATGGAGGGCCACCACGAGCGGTTCCGCGTGCTGTGCGAGCGGCTGAAGCTGCCCGCGCTCGTGCTGCAGCCCGGCCTCGACCGCCTCCACGAGACAGTGCACCAGACCGCGCAACGGTTCGCCGACGTACGTGACACCACTCAGCTGTTCTCTTTATATTGCGCTTGTTCCTCGTACATTACCAAGTTACATTACCGGCAATGTACAAGGAAAAAATATTCTTTGTACATAACCGGGTAATGTACAAGGAATTATTTTTTCTTCGTACATAACCAGTTACATTTCCGGTACTGTGCCAGGAAAAACTATTCTTCATACAAAACCGGGTAATGTAAAAGGAATGGGAAAACCCAAGTGAGATCCCAATTTGCCCGACCTCTCTTTTTAGCTCATGGTGTGGCTTTATCACTGTACTTAAGCTTAGAAAAACTCATTTGTTCCAATGAGTTGGCCGGGATTTGAATCTGGGCCCATCAGAAGACAGGCCGTTGCCTCAACCACAAGGCCACCACGGCTAGTTTATATTGGCTTGGAATTACATGGTTTTTATTTGTTGCGCGTAACCCTAATTACTTTCACAAAATAAATTAAGCCCGATTTACGCCTTATAGCATCAGCTACTTGCCAGTGTAAGTCCTGTTCAAATCCGTTCAGCCGTTCGTATTTTGTTAACAATTTCATGGGATTTTTATTTATAGTGCGGAACCCTAATTATTTTTCCAAAATAAAAGTAAACGCCTAGTAAAACCTGCCACTGAAAGTCCCGTTAAAATTGGTTCAGCCGTTTCGGAGATTTTCCGGAACATACAGACTTTTTTTTATCAGTAGCGCGTACTTTCATATGCATTTAGTAAAAGGTTGTTATTTTGACATTACAACTGTAATTGCGTGTCTAATCACGAGTGGCTCCTTCAACCAAGATTATTTAAACTAGTGATTTTCGTTTACGAGACTATGAAATCTGTCTTCTATCAATCAAAGCAACACATAATACACCACTTGTATGAATATACGGCACTTATAGCCAGAATACATGGTCATGACAATTCCACGAAGCCCAAATGCAGCTCGGTTACATTTGTTTTATTAGGGAGTTCCGGCAGTTTCCGTCCGGCTACAACATCAGTTCATTGGTGACCGAAAACACCACTAAAGCCACAGGAAGCCTTTCGGCTTCATCATTAGTTCATCGGGACTACTCTCGTGACCGTAAACACCACTGAATAGTCACGGCAAAGCAAAATACGCTATTTGGTTTACTTGGATGACATATGTTTTTCTACGTTTTTTTTTATTTAAACACGAAACTATTGAACCGGTTTTGATAAAATATATATGGGATCACCTCTGACGTATGACCTACCAAACAAGAAAATAATCATGAAATCGATTCTCAATTGGCGGAGTAATCGGGTAACAAATATACTAAAAAAACATACAGTCGAATTGATAACCTCCTCCTTTTTTTTGAAGTCGGTTGAAAATACATTTCAACTAAAAATCTCAACCAAAGCCGTAGAGCCTAGTTATTTAATATTGTGACTTAGAGCTCAAGAATACTTTGAGAAGGCGCTGTACTTCCGGAGTATACGATTCCTCTCACTGTTCGCAACCGGAATACCCAATAATCAAATGTCACTATAGAATAAAAGGAGCTTTAGTTTAACTCAAAATTAAAAATGGGCTTTTTTCTTTTTATAAGAACATTCTCCTGTCAATAATAAATAAAATAAAGAAATTAGTCAAATTGGTCTAGCCGTTCATTACCAAGGGAAATAGGAATTAAGTTTTATATACATTTATATAGATTACACACTTAATTATGTTTGAAGCTGAATTTTAAATTAATCAATCTCAGGTTTGACGGGTACAGTATTCTGTTTAGGCGGCGGGCCCGACGAGGTTCTGGGTGAGCTCGAGGCGCAAGTGGGCGAGTACAGATCAGAGGAGGAGCTGCAAGAGGCGGTGATGCGACACATGTACGCGCTGATGACGCAGGGCAACACGGCGGGCCTGGAGGACGCCTTGCGCGGCCTCTCTAGCTGGCCACTCAAGTTGGAAGCCTGTGTACGCACGTTGCTTGGCCGCGTACCGCATTCCGCTCAGTACGCTCGATCGCTCATAGAAGCTGCCTACGCCAGGATCACGAGAGCGAGGAGTTACACCGCCCAGCCGCGCCCGATTCGCTCTAACATTGTCCTGCTGCGCGCTGCTATCGATAGTGTGCCAGCTCCCAGTGCGCCCCAGCTCCACCAATACTCACAGAAACCGATCACAGTCCATCAGCTGACCGCACCTCTAGCGCATGCGCCCGCAGATCTACGATGTCCAGCCATCATTAATGAAAACCTCGACCCCCAAATATTGGAAGCGTTTGAGCGGCAGAATCTCTGTGAGACTTACCTTCTGGATGCCGACACCTTCATGGAAACTACTGATGAATAAGTTCTGGGAATTATTTTTTTTTGGGCTGTCTCTCGTAGCGTGAATTCCGGGAACTTTTGCTACTTAACCGGACAATGGCGAGACCAAGGGAAGAAAATATTATTTTTCTTAAATAAATTGGTATCGGGATCGCATTTTTTTTATTATGTACCCTACAAACAATCACAACATATGTGGTTTTAACGTGTTTAGCTTCAATCAAATGAAAATATTTCCTTTGTATTTGTTGTGTTACTTTTACCAACTTGTACGTGTGTTGCCTTTGAGAAACATTATCGATTTAGTAATAATTATAATTTCAATTATAATTTCTCATATTTAGAAGCTACTTGCTGGTGCCTTTAGGATTTAGGATAAACAAAACTCAAGTGTTTTTGAGTTTCAAGTAGTGTCTAGTATTTACAAATAGTATGAGGTCGGTACGAGACGCGGTACGATACGCGACGATGAGTTGAAAGTGGGGCAATTTGGTATCGGAACCCCAGAGGCTAGATAGAGGCTGGCCAACTTCTTGCAGAAAGTGTAATGTTTTGTGGCTTCTTTTAATAATACACAGAGACTTGATGTAATATATTTATTAAGATGATGTTCTTACATTTTAGTTTTACGCTTACCCGGGGTTCCGACCACAGAGTACATCATCACTACCTTTTTATCTCAAAGAGGGACTGTTTAATGTATATACAGAATTTCCGTAACCGCCTACCTGTTATTAAAATGTTAATGCAGTCCACTTATGAAAAATGTGACAGTGACACAAAAAGTATGTAAGAAGAAAAACCATGCGTTTTATATTACTAAATAAATTAGTAGTACAATAAAAATTATACATACAATCTAAGTCGAACTTAAAAGAGGCTCTCCAACCATTTATAGAGTCAATGAGCTTTCAGTCTCTGCGTGTGTCGTCGCCTGATGTTCAAAGGCCAATACATAGCGAAATTAAGTTACCTACAATACAATTGCCTACATTTAATGGAAAGTACGAAGAATGGCAATCATTTTATGATCTATATTGCTCGCTTATTCACAACAACAAGCATTTGTCTTCAGTACAGAAGTTACATTATTTGAAAAGCAACTTGTCCGGAGAACCTGATGTATTGCTACGTAATTTTACCATAACAGACGCAAACTATGAAGAGGCTTGGAATCAATTAGTGAAGAGATATAATAACAAGAGGTTCAACTGCAATGCAATTTAGAGAAATTTATTTACACAGAAACCTATACACACTGAGTCAGCGAGTGCAATAAAACAACTAGTAGACACCACTTCAACATGTTTAAAATCATTGGATTGTATGGGAGTGGAAACTCATAGCTGGGACATGATTATTAACTACTTAGTTGTATCTAGAATGGATTCAGAGTCTATGAAACAATGGGAACAACAAATAAGCATGTTCGATGTTGATCTTCCCACTTGGTCACAATTAAGGGACTCTCTGGAAGCAAGATTCAGATCCTTGGAGATGATAGAAAGTAACCAAGTGAGAGCGCCACACTCTAAATTCATTGCTAAGCCTAAAACCTTTCACTCAAACATGAGTACTGACAACAAGAGGGATGAAGTGAAATGTGCATTGTGCAGTGGTGACCACTACATATATTACTGCAAGAAATTTGGAGATATGTCTACTAAGGATCGGCAAGACTTTGTACAGACGAGTAAACTATGCTTCAACTGTCTTGCTCCAACACATCCAGTGATACGCTGTCGTCAGTCAGCGTGCTATCGGAAGTGTGGACGACACCATCAAACACTTCTTCATTTTGAGAGAGAACATACTACGGAAATTCCTAACAAGAGTACATATACGTCTACAGGTATAGTGAGCGAGATGTCCACAGGTAAGCCTAATAGTTTGTCTAATGATACACATGTTGTAACCAATTTTTCGAGTGATCATATTCAAACAGATACTATCCTTTTAGCTACTGCTAGGGTATTAGTGCAAAGTGTACATGGTTGCAAACAATTTGTTAGAGCTCTGTTAGACCAAAGGTCCCAGGCATCATTTGTATCTGAGGCTACAGTTCAGTTATTGAATCTTAAGCGTAAACCAGTGAGTGGTTGGGTGTCAGTGTGGGAGAGGGTCAAACGAGAATTAAATACATGGTTTCATTAAATGTGAAATCACGACATAATCCTACTGCATCAATTTGTGTAAATGCGTATGTACTGCGTTCTTTAACGACACTGCTTCCTAATACTAACCTTAACATTCCTGACTGGACAGATATTAGAGATCTTGAGTTGGCGGACCCGGGATATATAACAACAGGAAAAATTGACATTCTGCTTGGAGCTGAAGTATACAGTGATGTATTACTGGAGGGTATCATTAAACATCCAACGGGTAATTTACTTGCTCAAAATACAATTCTAGGCTGGGTGATTACTGGTAGAATAACACAAGAATCAACCTCAACACCAAGTAAGTTTAAAAACTTACATGTTAAAATTAAAGAAGATGACTTACTCAAGCTTTTTTGGGAGGTAGAGAATGAGCCAAATAGTATAAGAAAGATATTGTCGTAAGAAGAAGAATACTGTGATGAGTTTAACAATAATACAACAGTGAGAGACAAGGAAGGAAGGTACGTTGTGAAGCTTCCTTTTGTAAACGAAGATCCTGAATGTCAATATGGTAATCTAAGAGAGATAGCTGCTAAAAGATTTGAGTATTTAGAAAGAAGGTTATTGAAAAATCAGAAACTACGAGATGAGTATGAGAAAGTTATGAATGAGTACATTAGTTTAAATCACATGGTAGAAATAGATCCATCGAAGATTGATAATCCTAAAGCAGTATATCTTCCACATCATGGTGTGTTAAAAGAAGAAAGAAAAACAACGAAGCTTCGAGTCGTTTTCGATGCATCTTGTAAAGGGGTCAATAACTTTCTTTAAACGATACACTTCTTGTGGGTCCAAAATAACAACAGGATTTACGACATTTATTGATAAGGTGGAGGATTCACAAAATTTGTATTACAGCAGATATAGTTAAGATGTATAGAATGGTACTTGTGTCTGAAGAAGATACCGAATTTCAGAGAATACTATGGAGACCAACACCAAACCCTTCAAACATTTCATAATGTTAAGATTAACTTTTGGAACAGCATGTGCGCCATACTTTGCTGTAAAATTACTACAAAAACTAGCTGATGATGAAGTTTCAAGACTTCCAGTTGCTGCCAGAATTGCAAAGAGTGATTTATACGTAAACGATTTGATGACTGGGTGTACTTCGCTAACTGAAGTTATGAAGAATTATGATGAGATAAATAAATAAATGTATTCAGGAGGATTTGCTCTTCAAAGGTGGAGCAGCAACAATCAAACATTATTAAGTTATATAGGCAATAACAAAAGAGAAGACAGAGAATTACATTATTTGATGAATAGCTTAATAAGAGCGTTAGGAATGAGCTGGAATAGAGAAGCTGATACTTTTGAGTATTCCTTGAAGTTATGTGAGCTCAACCAACCAATAACTAAACGGAAAATACTTTTTGAGGTAGCCAAACTGTATGATCCATTAGGATGGATGTCTCCCATTGTGATAACTGCAAAGATCATAATACAGAAATTATGGAAACCTGAACTAGAATGGGATGAAATGGTGAGTGGTGAGTTTTTGGCAGAATGGTTGTGGTACAGAAATTACTTGATACACATAAATTATATTAGTGTTCCGTGGTGGTTTCACCGCACTTCTTCTTCTAAAGTGGAGCTGCATGGATTCGAAGATGCTTCCAAAGCTGTATATGGAGCAGCTGTGTACATTCGGAAAATTGAAGAAGAGCGAGTACATGTATGCTTAGTATCGGCTAAAACAGAAGTGGCGCCTATTGAGAAAAACCTTTCAATACAAAGACTGAACTTCTGTGGAGCAGTATTAGTAGCCAATTTATTATCTGAGGTAGCTCATGTAATGAACATACATATAACTAATAATAGTTTATATGTCGGGACTATGGTAATGGTGCTGACACAGGTAGAGGTCTGTTTAAATTCGCGACCTATATCATTTTTAAGCAATGACCCAAATGACCTCTCCCACTGACACCAGGTCACTTTCTGATTGGTGAACCTTTATTTAACTTAGCTGAGGATTATGTTACACGTGATAGATAACGTTACGATTACATTCCCATTACGAAAATAGGTGTTGTAACCAAACATAAGTAAGAGACTACGAATTTAAGTTTTAAAAGTTAGAGTTTTTTGTTTTACAGTTTTAGAGTTGAGCTTTATGTGTATTTACTAATTAGAGATGTATCTATTACCACTGTTATTGTCCACGAGTAAGACATATTGTTAATGTATTTTACTTTTATGTTATGTATGCATGAGTTTGAGTTGTTCGTTTTAAAAGACTGCGTCTTTTGGTGGGCGGAATGTTTAATGTATATACAGACTTTTCGTAACCGCCTACTTGTTAATCAAATGTTAATACAGTCCACTTATGAAAAAATGTGACAGTGACACAATAAAGTATGTAAGAGGAAAAACATGCGTTTTAAATTACAAATTAAATTAGTTAAAATATTAATAAACCAAATAAACAGAAGAGTAAGTGTAAAACGCTCCCGTAAGTAGGATGGTGATGAGGGATTGTGCAGAATATTGAAGAGGAGAGACAATAAATGAGTATTCCTGCGGAGACGGACGGGGACCCACTTGAGATCCTTGCGGAAATTGGATGGACCAAAAATGAAACGAATGCATAAATTTTGCAAGCGCTCAAGTTTGTTCAATAGCTCTTCTGTGATATCCAGGTAGCAACAGTCAGCGTAGTCTAGAATGGGTTGTATAAGTATTTGCGCAAGAGAGATTTTTTCATCGATTTCATTCGTTTTCATGGGAAAAAAGTTTTGGAGGCGCTTCAATGAATGAAATGTGTAGTGGACCTTTTTGCTGACTTCAGAAACTTGCAATTTCCAGGAGAGATTGCAGTCTAAAGTTACGCCCAAATTTTTGGCAGTCGCTATGTAAGGTATTGGAATGTTGGCTAAATATACCGAAGGAAGGTTTATGAAATCTAACCCGCTGCGCATACCACTCCTCTCAATGATCATGGCCTGAGACTTAGACGGATTGATTAGAAGGCCGTGAGACCTGGCCCATTGGTTAATCAAGTCCAGGTCATGATTAATGGCAGCAATGGCGGATGCAGCATCACCACGGGAAAATGACTGATAAAGTTGCAAATCATCTGCGTAGATATGGAAAATAGAAGAAATTGATCTAGTAATAGAGTTAATGAAGACAGAGAAAAGTAAGGGAGAAAGAACGCCACCCTGAGGAACACCCGCAATGTGGCTACACATATCGGAGCAAGACTCATCGAGACGAACACATTGCGAGCGACCGCGAAGATAAGAATCAAACCAGGATACACTACTAGGAGAGCAGTTAAGTGAAGAGAGTGTACCGAGAAGGACATCGAAGTCAACAGAATTAAAAGCATTGCTAAAATCTAGTAAGATGAGAATAGTAAGAGATCGGTTTTCTATATCCCAGCGGATATCATCAGTGAATTTGAGTAAAGCAGTGACTGTGCTGTGCCCAGTACGGAAACCAGACTGAAAAGGGCAAAGAAGACTGTTACTGGTCAGAAAAGCAGATAATTGACGATGCACGATATGCTCCAGAACTTTCTAAAGAAAGGGAAGAATGGAAATGGGGCGTAACTGGGAGAATATAGAAGGATTGAAGACTTTGGGTAAGGGAATAACGTACGCTTGCTTCCAAGCCGTAGCACAACAGGATGAGGATATAGAATAGTTAAATATGTGAGTGAGCACGGGAAGTAATTGATGCAAAATTGGGGTAAACATCCTTGAGCATAAATTGTCAAGACCAGCAGCAATGGAAGAATTTGAAGCAATAGATTTTTTGACATCCTCGTCGGTAACGGAAGTAAGGTTAAAGGGCATTGAGGCATCGGTAGTTGCAACAGTTGATGTAGTGTAGTAGATTTAGTACGCGGATCAAGAGCAAGAGGGGGGGAGTAGAGAAATGTTTTTTAAGGGCGGATAAATCAACATCATTGCTGATAGAGGTGGGAGATTTACCGATTCCATTGGATTTAAGGAATTTCCATGCAGCTGGAGAACCACGACTATAGAGAGACTTGTGGAAATAGCGCTTTTTGGCATCTCTGCACAGACGATTGCAACGATTACGTAAGAATTTAAATCGGTTTAGATTTTCCTCCGTAGGACTGCGATTATACCTGCGTTTCGCCTGGTCCCTGCGAGCCATTGCTTCTTTGATATCAGCAGTAACCCACGGTGCAGGAACATGTTTGATCTTAATTCGTCGTTTGGGAGCATGGCGGTCATACAATTCTATAATTTTGTCATTAAAAAGATCCACCATAACCTCAACGTTGGAGGCGGCATAGATATCAGACCAATGGATATCATTGGCATCACGTTGAAGCGCCTCCAAGTGTTTTTTTTTGTATATTTGTTACCCGATTACTCCGCCAATTATGAATCGATTTTGATGATTCTTTTTTTGTTTGGTAGGTCAAACTTTAGAGGTGGTTCAATATATATTTTATCAATATCGGTTGAACAATTTCGTTTTTAAACTAAAAAAACGAAGAAAAAAATATATCATCCATGTAAACAAAATTACGTATTTTGCTTCGCCGTGACTATTCAGTGGTGTTTACGGTCACTAGACTAGTTCCAATGAACTAATGCTGAAGCCGGAAGGTTTCCTGTGTTTAGTAGTGGTGTTACGGTTGGTGAGGCGTGTAAATAGCCCGTTCACCACGCGGGGATCTTAATCGTGAGGAGGACCTGAATTCTATGATCCTGGGTATGAGGTGTATGTATTGTATATATATATATATATATATATATAATGTAATGTGAAGATTGGTATGCAATAACCAGCCAACTGACCCAACCCACGTGGACCCCCAAGGATGACGGTAGCAAAGCACCACCCTACGTAAGTGAGGACCTACGTACCTGCAACCCTGACCAGGGCACCAGACGGTATACCGCTGCGGACTGCTGGAGCACGTTATAGGGAGGCCGGCGTGGCGTGGCGAAGATTTATAGTCCAGAAGACACTTCACTTATTATGTTCCAATGTTCAAAAACACATGCACAGTTCACATAAATGTAATTGAAGGAAATGTATTTATATTATACACAAGCAGTACAAGCACACACAATTTTGACTGTCTTAGTCGACAGCGCTCGCGCCAAGTTGTTCTTCAAAAAAGAGCGCGTAGCTTCGCGCGTTCGCCAACAGCCAATCAGAGCGCGTGATGCGTCTCCGCGGTTTTACGTCACCGAAAAGGAGCGACGTGATTTGGTGTGATCCCATAGCCAATTAATGCAAGCGCGGGAACCAAAACATACGAAGATGGCGTCAATTGCTAGGCCACATTCAGGAGCCCAACAAATCGTGTCAATTGGCAAACTTTTATTACACACCCAATCGTATGTTATATGTAAATATATAAAAGAAAAAAAAAAAAAAATTATAATGAAATATGTAATGAAACCTATGCAAAGGTGTGCCTAACCATGCTCCCCGCCTTGGAAGTTCGTAGAACTTTCAAAAGAAGATTATGTCAATACTTAAGTTTATGGAAATTTCATGGCTAGTGAAAATGACAAATTATTGTTATTGTGTGGCTTGATCTCAGGGAGTTGACCTGGATCAGAAGGAGAAAACCTATTTATCGGCTATCCATCAACTGAGTTAGAAAGCAACGATGAGCCTGACCACCATAACTGGTGTGAAATAAGTTGCGATGGCAACAATCCACGAGCGAGACAGTCGCAAGGATTGTCGCAACCAGCAATATGATAAAAATGTCGAGCTGATAAATTTTCTTGACATTGCGCTACACGATTGCTCACAAACACTGACCATCTATGTGGGGAAGAATGGATCCAGGAGAGAGCAATTGTCGAATTTGAGAACGCATATACTCCTGAAATAGGAGTGCGAACACTGTAAGTATCATAAGCAATTTTAGTTAGCTTGGACATCAAAACGGCTGCGCACAATTCCAAAGGAGCAAGAGTCGTCACTTTTGTAGAAGATACCTTGGACTTCGCGCATACAAGCCTTACAATGCCAGCAGAGTCGGTGGTATGCAGATATACAGCACAAGCATATCCGTTCATGCTAGCGTTACAAAATGAAACGATGTTATCAGTGCAGTCGTTGTACACACCCAAATGGCGTGGTATTTTTAAAGTTGAAAGTAAAGGTAGTTCTTGCATTAGTGCAGAGTAACGACGAATAACATCCTCAGGCGGAGTGTCGTCCCAGCCTATGTTGCAAAGCCAAAGTTCTCTGATAAGTAGCTTAGAATACAAAATTACGGTGGCTACTAAACCTAATACATCAAATAATCTCGCCACAACCGACAAGATATTTCGTTTCGTACATTTATTGTGAGTATTATATGTTGTTAAGAAGAAATTATCATTACCTGGTTCCCAAGACAAACCAAGTACCTTAGAAGAGGTATTATCTCCCGTGAACTCAACGATACTGCGGTGTGAATCAGGTTATTAAGCAAAGCTGGCGAATTACTTGTCCACTTTACCAATTGAAAGAAAAAGTTTCCAATAAAAATATTAATTCTTGAGAAAGTTTTATAGCAGACCCTTCATCTAATACCGAATGAACGAGATCGTCCATGTTTAATCTAGTGGTTACCACAGCGGCTGCTTCAGGGTAGTGACTACTTAAGTCATCAGGCAATTGGCAAAGGGTACGTATCGCCAAATACGGGCTGGACTTTAATCCGAACGGAACACGATTAAATTGAAACGTGCGAACGCGTTCGTCATCATTAAAACGAAATAAAATTCTTAAATATTTGCGATCCACACAAGAAACACCGATCTGTAAGTACATCTGTTTAATGTCAGCAGTCATAGCGACGGGAAACAGCCTGAAGTCCAACAACAATAAGAACAAGTCAGCCTGCAAATTTGGCCCAGTGTGCAGGACATCATTTAATGATACGCCCGTACTTGTTTTCGCGCTAGTATCTAAAACGACACGAGGTAACGGTTTGTCGGGCCGAGTCACGGCATGATGTGGTATTTAGTAACCATGATCGTGAGTCGGGGCTTATATTTTTTTTCATTTTTTAAAATTTTTACTTATTTAAATATTTACACCGTTTTATAAAATATTAATGACACGTAATTGTTACATAATCAAAATGTTATTTTTTTTAAAGTGTAACCGCTGTGTCAAATAAAGCTGATTAGAATTTGACATTGAAAGTTTGGATTTGAAAAGAAAACAAATTTGCAATGCAATTATATATGCTAATAGCCGTCTATTAGCCTGGATGGGCGGGCTTATTAGACGAATTTACATTTTCTGCAAACAATGAGGTCAATGTTAAAACCTATTGTTTAACTATTTGCAATTGACCCACGTAATTTAATTATGTTTTAAATATAATATTTTGGTATTCCTACTTAGTAAGTAGGTATGTATTAATTGCACGTAGTATATTATCCACTCTGAGGTATTATGATTTGTTGATCTAGCGTACTGATTAGCACTTCTGTCATGATTTCCAAATTCTACAGTAAAATCGAGATTGAATGTATCTGATTTGACTTAGATAGTTTTAATAGTTTTAACTCACTCATTCATTCATTCATTCCGGTCTGACTGTTACCATAAATAGTACATGATTTAAACTTAACGGAAATCAAGGCGTTCTATGAAGCCAACTAGTTTTTAAACAAGGCAGTTCTCGTCGAGCCTTGGAATTGAACGGTTGTCTTCAAGAAGTGATTACCGAGATTAAGTCCAGTAAATTGTAGAACGTATCGAGTAGTTAAAATAGATATTTTCGTACTAATGTTTGTGAGTGTGGAATAAAAATTATAGTATACTGAAGAGGTGTATTCTTTACAATTCAGAAGTGGGATAAACCAAAAAGGTATGTTGGATAATTTTTCTATTATACAGTAATTTGACTACATTGTTAATCGCTCACTTTTACGATATTTGTCTGGAGGCATATGAGTACGACATTTAGTCTAATACATTATGAAGACTTATTATTTATTTTTGTTGGTTTCACGGCGCTGCACATTGTGTTGAGGCAACTCTCTAAATGTGTGGTGTGGATTGTGTGTAATACATGTGTGCGGGTGCGTGGCTAGGGCTACTCCCTGGTAGTGCCGTAGCGCACATTGTTGCATGTACCGGCCGGATATATCGTGTGCTTGATCGGGGCTACTCTTCGATAGCACAGGATGTGTCCTGCCCGAATGAGGCTACATGGTCATGATTTCTTTGTGCCGCGTGCACGTTGGGTCAGCGTAATTCTCTGACACATTGTGTAAATTGTGTGTAATGTGTGGTGTGTGGGTTCGTGGCCAGAGCTACTCTCTGGTAGAGCCTAACGCATAGCATTTTGTGCACTCGGCCTGGACTTGTTGTGCGCTTGATCGGGGCTACTCTCCGATAGCGCGGAATTTGTTCTGGCCTGGTTGTAATTTGAGATCATGATTTACTCATGAAATTGCTATCTTTAAAATCTTTTTATTTTTATAATGGGTACGTTCTCATAGGCCTCTATAATTTCAGAAAAGATTTTATTAAATGTGTATCGTTGGTTATTATTGCCCTTGAATACTTATTGCTATAATTATTCGAGTAATTACTATAGTAAATTGGTTGATCACTGGAGTTAAGCATTCTACTGGGCGTACTATGCGACTTCGCTAGTTTTTGAGTGGGTATGTGTCTCACTGGATGTTGAGCGAGTCGTTGGTCGTCGGATTATGTTACTGGGCGTACTATGCGACTTCGCTAGTTTTTGAGTGGGTATGTGTCTCACTGGATGTTGAGCGAGTCGTTGGTCGTCGGTTTATGTTACTGGGCGTACTAGTAGTTTCACTGGATTATTGAGTAGGTATGGTTCCTACTGGTTGTTGAGTGAGATTCTAGTCGTCGGATAAATTGATACTATGAATGCATGGTGGCTCAGCTGAGCTATGTAGTACCTACATAATAAAATCGTGATCTGAACTATGAATTATTACTTGAATGTATTGATGAATTTTATTGACCACTGTTATATGTAACATTTGATGTGAAAAAGAAATAGTTTAATTTAAAAAATATATACATTTATATCTACATTCTAATTATGTATATTATATACTATTTCTATAGCCATGACTTTTACATTGGATTGAGTTGCTATATGTTTTTATTTTGGGCATATTTAGATAACTTATGACTTAATTTACACATTCGCATCTCTACTTGTTCACATTATGTAATGATCGTGAATGGATTATTGCCCATTATGTATGTGTTTCAGTGGAATAACGCGATGACGTCTGATGTCGAGGCTGGGACTCCACCTGGTACGCCCTTGAGACTTCGGCGTAAATCCAAGAAGAGTAAACGTAGACGGAGGAGCCCGTCGTCATCTAGCTCAAGTGACGAGGATGTTCCTAGGAAAGTGCGTAAGCGTGCAGATAAACTTTCTGCCAAGGATATTCTAAGGTTGGTTAAGCATGTTACAAAAGAACCATCAAAAGACAACTGGAATAATAATAGTTTAAACAATGTTATACCGGAATTTGATCCGTCGAATGGAACTCAAACTATCGAATGCTGGCTACGGAAAGTAAACGAATGTGCTATTATATATGGATGGGACGAGAAACGCACTGTCCATTTTTCTTTACAAAAATTTGCCGGCTTAGCAAAGAGATGGTTTGAGTCCCTGCCGACAGTTGTCTTCACTTGGGATGAGTGGCAGGCTAAACTTAAGAAAGCTTTCCCTAGTGAAGAGAACTATGGACGTCTTTTAGAGGAGATGTTAAATCGTACTTCGCGTAATGATGAAAGTCTTTGTGAATATTTCTATGATAAATTAGGATTATTGAACAAATGTGAAATAAGGGGTAGGAAGGCTGTCGATTGCATTATATATGGTATTAGCGACCGTTCAATTAGAAACGGTGCACAGGTGCAAGATAGTTCGGAGCCCGAGGATTTACTTCATTTTCTCGCATCTCAGAAACCTCAACCACTGCTCAATAATAAATCGCGTGAACGTACAACTCAAAAACAAAGCTCTAGTAATTCTGGCTTAAGTTCGAATACCTCTAACACTAGTTCTATCACTTGTTACAATTGTCGTTTGAAGGGTCACCCTTATTTTAAATGCACGAAGCCCATTATTAAATGCAAGCGATGCAATCGAATAGGACACGACAATGATGGGTGTAAATTGGAACCTTTTGTTTCGAATCCCAGATTTAGCCCAACAAATAATGTAACGGAGAAAAAGATTTTAAAGATTAACTCTTCCAATGATAACAACGCCAAGTACTTTAAAACCATTATAGTTAATGATAAATCCTTTAAAGCATATATTGATTTTGGTAGTGAATGTACACTCTTGCGTAAGACAGACGCAGAATTATTAAATTTGGATAAATGTTTTGACAGCGTCCCAGTTGTTAAGGGTTTTGGACAATCTGTAGTTATACCGCTATATAAAGCACGAGTATTCGTTAGGGTCGATGAGATCGAATCGGGTATTGAAGTTTTAGTGGTAGATGATGTACATATGCAGACGTCACTTATTATTGGACAAAATTTCACTGAATTGCCGTTTCTTACAGTTTTAAAAGATAGCTCTAAACTTGTATTTTACAAAAGTCCAAGCCTAGCCGAAGGCTCTGAAGGTAATTTAAAAATTTATAATACAGATAGAATAGAAGTCGTAAAAACCAGTATTGTTCCAGTTCATACACATTGTAATTTTACCGGAGATGTATTTATTGAAGGCTATAATACTGGCAAAACGGGAAAAGAGTTTCGTCTGTTTCAGGGCGCATTTAATATTTCTAATGGTAAGGGAGTTATCATTATAGGTAATTTGTCACCTTATACTATAACCATAGAACCAAACGTTTTATTAGCTCGAGCCATTCCATTTAATGAACAAAAGGTATGTGAGGTAAATCGAATAGTAAAAGATTTCTCTGCTTTAGAACCTCTCAATAAAAATGACATTAAAATTGGACCGGGATTGGACACTGATCAAGTAGATAAATTGTACCTGTTATTGCAAGATTACCGTGACTGTTTTGCCATGAATCTAAGTGAAATAGGTTGCGCGGTTGATGTAGAAATGAGAATTGATTTAACAGATAATAAGCCAATTATTTATCGTCCATATCGACTGTCATTTCATGAACGCGAAAAGGTCCGAGAAACTGTTGAAGACTTACTTCAAAACGATATTATTCAGGAATCTAAATCTGATTATGCTAGTCCAATTTTAATGGTGAAAAAGAAAACTGGTGAGCAACGATTATGTGTAGACTTTCGGGCCCTTAATAATAAAACTATAAAGGATCGTTTTCCTCTACCACTCATAGAAGATCAAATATCAAACCTCAGTGGTAACAGTTTCTTTACGACTTTAGATCTTGCTTCGGGTTACTATCAAATTCCTATGGCCAAAGAAAGTCAACATCTCACGGGTTTTGTAACGCCTGATGGACATTTTGAGTTCAAGAGAATGCCTTTTGGCTTAGCGAATGCTCCAGCCGTATTCCAGAGAATGGTCAATAAAATACTTGGGAACAGGCGATTTGAATATGCTTTAGCTTATTTAGATGACGTATTAGTTCCTTCGAAAAGTGTAGATGAAATGTTTCAAAGACTAGAAGATGTCTTAATCCTTTTTAGGCAGTATGGTTTAACCCTAAAACTTTCTAAGTGTCAATTCTTTAATAGTACTGTTAGCTACCTTGGGTATGAAATCTCTCCGCAGGGCATTCAGCCGAGCGAAGCTAAAACACTAGCGGTAAAAGAATTTCCGAAACCACGTAATGTCCATGAAGTTCGCCAATTTCTCGGGTTGACAGGTTACTTTAGAAAATTTGTTAGAGGATATGGTGAAGTTGCTCGTCCGTTAACATCCCTGCTAAGAAAAGACGCAGTATGGCAATGGGCTGATACTGAGAACCAGGCATTTACAATTTTAAAGGATAAACTTGCAGATAGGCCCGTCTTAGCTCTTTATGACCCCACCCTGGAAACAGAACTCCACACTGATGCTAGTTCACTAGGCGTGGGAGGTATACTTATGCAATGGCAGAAAGACGTTAGAGTTTTAAAACCAATCGCTTATTTTAGTCGGCAAACTACTCCCGAAGAAAAACACCTTCATTCCTATGAATTAGAAACACTAGCTGTCGTATGTTCTCTAAAAAAATTTCGTGTTTATCTATTAGGCATTCATTTCAAGATTTATACCGACTGCGCTGCTCTTCGCACTACTCTTACTAAAAGGGATCTCGTTCCGCGGATAGCAAGGTGGTGGCTGCAAATAAGCGATTTCACTTTTGATATCGAATATCGACCAGGAGTTCAAATGTCGCATGTAGACGCTTTGAGTAGAAATACCAAACTGACTGCGGAACTAGATGATAGCTTCTCTGTTAGCGTTTATACCATAGAGAAAGAAAACTGGCTCTTATCATTGCAATTAGCAGACCCCGAAATAACCCGTATATTTAAAATTCTTAAGCCTGAAGATGATCAAGAATGTAAGGACATTCGCAAAAATTATGTTATAAAAGACCATACCGTGTACAAGAAGGTAGACGATAGGTTATGTTTGGTTGTTCCGCGAAGTGCCCGATGGCAAATATGCCGAGCCAACCACGACGAAATTGGCCATTTAGGGTATGCAAAAACTCTAGAAAGAATACAACACTTATATTGGTTCCCTAAACTAAGAAAATTTGTAAAAAAGTATGTCGCGGCTTGTTTAGAATGTGCTTATAATAAGGATAACGCGTCAAAACAAAAGTCGGGTCATTTGTTTCCAATAGAAAAAGTACCTATACCGTTTCACACTATCCATATAGATCACCTTAGGCCTTTTGTTAAAAGTAAAGATGGTAATACCCACATTTTAACGGTAGTAGACGCTTTTACGAAGTACGTTTTCGTGAAGGCGGTTAAAGATTTGAAAACAAAAAGCACGGTTAAGGTTTTAGAGAGGATATTTTGTGACTTCGGTTTTCCGGCTAGGATTGTTTCCGACCGTGGTACGAGTTTTACATCGGCAGCATTTCAGACGTTTTGTAATACACATGGTATAAAGCATATTTTAAACGCAGTAGCTTGTCCCAGAGCTAATGGCCAGGCAGAGAGGTTTAACCAAACTATTCTCAACTCATTGTCAACCCAAAACTTTTCAAGCCATGAACGTGACTGGGACAAGTGTCTGGGTAAAATTCAATGGGGCATCAATAACACTATTAATGCCTCAACACAGAAAACTGCGACAGAAGCTATGTTCGGACTTAAATTGCGTGATGTTTTATCAAATAAACTTAACGTTGAGAACTATCCACGAACCAATTCAGATTTACAGCAAGTCAGAGAACAAATTAGTAATAATATAGAAAAAGATCAAGCAAAACAAAAACATAAACATGATACTACTCGCATCCCCGCGGTTAAATATGAGATTGGTGATTTAGTGAAAATTTCTCGGAATAATTATGATAACGATAAGAAAAGTACAAAGCTTCTGTCAAAGTTTGTGGGTCCATACAAAGTCACCGAAGTGTTAGGTAACGACCGCTATAGGATAACAGACGTACCTGGTTTTGCAAAGAAAGGAAAGCCTTATAAGACTGTAATTGCTGCTGATAGAATCAGACCTTGGATACATGTCAAGACATTGGAAATGCATAACTCAGACGAAAGTAGCTCGGACAATGGTAAAAGTAACTCTAATTAATACTAATTAAAACATTATTAAGTAATTATGTATAAAGTCTATGATTATTAATGTTAGAAAAGAATTAACTGTTATTAAATGTTATCTAATTGAGTATAAAATAGTATTGTTTTAATATAATTTATAGTTAACAGGGAAAATGTCATGATTTATTTGAAAATGTATAAATTATTATGTATTGTGTAGCCAGGAGGCAACACGGTGCCGGATGGCCGAATGTCATGATTTCCAAATTCTACAGTAAAATCGAGATTGAATGTATCTGATTTGACTTGGATAGTTTTAATAGTTTTAACTCACTCATTCATTCATTCATTCCGGTCTGACTGTTACCATAAATAGTACATGATTTAAACTTAACGGAAATCAAGACGTTCTATGAAGCCAACTAGTTTTTAAACAAGGCAGTTCTCGTCGAGCCTTGGAATTGAACGGTTGTCTTCAAGAAGTGATTACCGAGATTAAGTCCAGTAAATTGTAGAACGTATCGAGTAGTTAAAATAGATATTTTCGTACTAATGTTTGTGAGTGTGGAATAAAAATTATAGTATACTGAAGAGGTGTATTCTTTACACTTCCGTCAAAGACCTTTGTTTGCATATTGACTCAACGCTCAGATGGCGACCACAAATCTCGGAAGTCAGTCGTAAGGTAACCGCCACCCTGCGGACGCGGACCCTCAATCGCTTGAGGAATTTTCTCCCTATTAAAACTAAGACAATGTTTGTGCAGACTTTGGTCTTCCTCGTTATTGACTATGGTGATGTGTGCTATGCCGACCTGAATGCAGATCGCTTACTTTAATCGTTTGTATTATTTGCTGTCTGTTATAGATTGGAGTGATATGTATTGTTTAAATGATCCCGATCTAGTATTAAAGTTATTTTACGACAAGATCTATGAGGTTTTTGATATGTGTGTTCCTATAAAACGAATCTGTCCGGTAAATAGGAGGTATATCTACCCAGTTTGGTATACAACTGATATAATTCGGGATATTAAGCTCAAACACGAATTACATAAGATATACAAATCTAGTAAATCACGTGGCGATTATGAGGCGTTTTCTAGGTGTAGGGCAAGAGTAAAGGCTGAAACTGCACGGGCTCATGATCGGTACCGTGAACGCGTGCAAAATCACTTAGCAAAGGAGCCACGAGCGTTTTGGGATTACGTGAGGTTTAGAAAAAACAACTCAAGCAAGCATAAGTTAGTAAAAAATGACCAAGTTTTATCTGAGTTGGAATGCGCAAATGAGTTCGCGCGGTATTTTCACTCCGTGTACCACCCAGAGCCGGCTGAGTTGAGCGTGTCGGCGGCGAGCGCGGCACCGGCGCCACCACCGGGAGCACGGGTGCACCTGGGAGCGTTGCTCGGATCAGACGTACGGCGGGCGCTCGAGCGCTTGGCCCCCAAGCGTTCCGTTGGACCCGACGGTATACCAGCGTATGTTTTCAGGGATTGTCGTGAGGTACTGGAGAAACCCCTGCTACATCTATTTAATCTGTGCATAGATACCGCGAAATTTCCTGCCAGCTGGAAACTTACTAGAGTTGTTCCGGTACCTAAGGGTAGTGGTGGTACTAGTTCCAGTAAATATAGGCCAGTGGCGGTACTCTGCCCACCGGCAAAAGTGTTTGAAGCAGCGATTCGCCAACAGTTGTACGGGCAAGTGAGTAGCCAGTTATCGGACGCACAACACGGTTTCTGTCCAGGACGGGGGACAGCGGGCAACCTGATGCATCTGATGACAAGGCTGGTGCCTGCGGTAGATGCGGGTGGGCAGGTGGACGTTGCCTACTTCGATTTTCAGAAAGCGTTTGATAGAGTGGACAATGATGTCCTGCTATCAAAATTGTATGGCTTAGGTTGTACACCGCATACGATGGATTTCTTCGCTAGCTATTTGAGGGATAGATGTCAGTATGTCGATTGTAGTGGCTACTTATCTGAACCCTACTTCACGAGATCTGGAGTAAGTCAAGGAAGCACCTTGGGGCCTCTGCTCTTTATTATGATGATTAACGACTTACCTGAAGTTGTCAATGGATCCACCCCCTTGCTGTTTGCTGATGACTTGAAATTGGTCCGCGAAGTGAAACAGTCAGCAGATCATGACACATTACAGCAGGACATAGATAACGTTGTAAGTTGGAGCATACGTAATAAATTGACCTTCAACGTGTCTAAATGTTCGGTGGTGTCGTTTAGTCGCGCGCGCGCCCCGCGGCACCACTCATACAATGTGGAAGGGACACCACTGCAGCGGATTTCCGAGGTTAGAGACTTAGGGGTTCGGTTTGCCGCAAATTTAAACTTCCGTAAGCATATATTAGATGTGTGCAAAAAAGCTTATCGGAATCTGGGGTTTGTTTTGCGGCAGGCGAATGGTTTCTCCAACCTCGGAGCTTTGAAGACATTGTATGAGGCACTCGTTAAGAGTCACCTAGAGTGTAATTCGGTAGTTTGGTCTCCGCATGAAGCCAAATATAAATTAATGCTGGAACGTATACAGAACAAATTTATTAGATTTCTGTATTTGAAACAGTATGGGGTTTATCCAGGATATCCGTTATTATATCCAACTTTATTTATTCTGGGTATGACAGGATATTTCAGGCTGGAAATAAGGAGGGAAGTAGCACTAGCTACTTATTTATTTAAAGTTATGCGAGGTGTCATACATAACCCGGCCATTCTATATGAGATAAAGCTGGGTGTCCCGGGTGAGTACGTAGGCCGGCGGAGGAGGCCGCCCCTGCTGGTGGTGCCGCGCGCGCGCACCCAACTGCTTAAACTAGCGCCATTGACGCGTTCGCTGCGTACGCTCAATGCTGTTGCACAACAGCTAGATATATTCTCGTGCTCGCTGAACGAGTTCACAAAGGTTTCTTATGGTGTACTGTGTATAGATTAAGTGATAGGATAAGTTGTCTACACTATTGTATTAGGAATTAAACCTGTAATGATAGTTGTAGACCGACTCCTCAATAATTGCATTCGATTCATTTTCAATCTATGAAATTATGATCATGTTTCTTTACATCGTACCCGCTTATCATGGTTGCCCACCCGGCAGCGACGCAGCTTACGGGCAGTGACAATGCTTTTCACATCCTTCATTCTCCCAATGCTCCTTCATACGTTACCCCACCCTTTCAATATCTCGGCTTCAGTCACCTAACACTGTTACACCGGATTTTTGGCCGCGATATTGTGTATATAAATTATCATGTCAGGAATGCGATAGCTTTTACGTAGGACAGACAGGACGTAACTTCAATACTCGTTATAAAGAACACATATCAGCCTATAAAAACAAATATCCCGAAAAATCAAATTTCGCCAAACATCTCTTAGAGACAGGACACAGCCTAAACGATAGTCACAGATTTAATATTTTACACACCTGTAATAAAGGCCAAAAATTATGTGTTTTGGAGGGTTTAGAAATAATCAAACATATAAATAATGAATCATTGTTGAATGAACAAACCGACGTTACACATTCCCCTCTATTACGTATGTTTACACGATAAAATACGATGTGAGACGACATACGAGTTCCACCACCACTCTACTACTATAAAAGGACGGGACGCACCGCTAAACAGTCACTCTTTTCTCAGCTTTAGTTACAGAAGGGTCTACGTGCTGTCGTGGCGTCTCACGCCACCATCATGCTGTGACGCTGCTCCAGCATCCTGTGACGCTGCTCCAGCATCCTGCGACGCTCGCAGCGTCCGACCATCGTGCTGCGGCGCTGCTCCAGCATCCAGACCTCGATGTGACATCACGCTGCTCGACCAACGCGGCGGCACCCTGATGATGGGACGTGGAAGTCCTGAAACACGTGTCGGAAGAAACCACGGCTGAGCCGTATCACACTCATTAAGCGGACAAAGCAAATTATAATATTAGGTCCTTACATATGAAATTGGCGTTTTTCGTACTGGCCACTTTAATCACGAATTTCTCCTCTTTGGTAAGGAATTCCAAATTCAAATTTGTACAGCTATAGACTCATGTAATTGTGCTTCGATGATCGTCATTCATTTGTTTTTTTTCTTCTGTTTTTTTCTGTTTGCGTCACTCATTTTACAAAATGGAAAACCTTAAATATCGCATTATTTACGAGTACGAGTTCCGCCGTGGCACTAGTGCTGCGGAAACAACTCGAAGGGTGAATGATGTGTATGGCGGTCGTGTTGCAAAAGAAAACACAGTTCGTTTTTGGTTCCAACGTTTTCGTTCTGGAAATTTCGACCTGCAGAACAAGCCCCGTGGACGGCCTGAGACTCAAGTTGATAATGAAGAGTTGAAGGCTATTGTGGAAGCGGATCCATCGCAAACCACGTCCGAGTTAGCTGCAGGCTGCAATGTTAGTGATAAAACTGTTTTAATTCACTTGAAGCAAATTGGGAAGATTAAAAAGCTTGAAAGGTGGGTACCTCACGAATTGACTGAAACAAACCGGCAAACGCGCGTCGACTGCTGCGTTACATTACTAAACCGGCACAATAATGAAGGTATTTTAAACCGAATCATTACCTGTGATGAAAAATGGGTTCTTTACGATAATCGGAAGCGCTCAGCGCAATGGTTAGATCCTGGCCAGCCAGCCAAATCCTGCCCCAAGCGAAAATTAACCCCAAAAAAGTTACTTGTAAGCGTTTGGTGGACTAGTGCCGGTATTGTTCATTACAGTTTTTTCAAATCTGGCCAGACTATTACGGCTGATGTCTATTGTCAGGAATTGCAAACCATGATGGAAAAGCTAGCGGCTAAACAACCTAGGCTGGTCAATCGCTCCACGCCACTGCTGCTTCACGACAACGCTAGACCACACACAGCGCTACAGACGGCTACTAAATTAGAAGAGCTTCAATTGGAAAGTCTAAGACATCCTCCGTGCTCCCCGGACCTTGCTCCAACAGATTACCATTTTTTTCGAAATTTGGATAACTTCTTGCAAGGGAAAAAATTCAACTCCGATGGGGCAGTCCAAATCGCCTTCAAAGATTTTATTGATTCCCGTCCGACTGGTTTTTTTAGTAAAGGGATCAATGAACTACCTATGAGATGGCAAAAGTGCATAGAAAATAATGGTTCATACTTTGATTAATTAAATATATTATATTAAAAAATATTCGACTTTTTGTTCCTCCCATACAAAACGCCAATTTCATATGTAAGGACCTAATATATTTTGTATTCTATAAATATGAATTTCCGCAAAGTAAAACCTGAATCAATTCAAGTTATTTTGGATAATTTATGGGATCGGGATGGGACGACTGTATAGACATTTAGAAGTAAGAAGTCATGTGACAAAGGCTCAGTTACTTAACTTTACTTAAAATATGTACTAGAAATACCTACTTATTATTTAGTATTCTTCATTTGTTATACACACAAAAACATTTTTACACAATCCCTTTGGTGTCCCGCTCTGAAGAATATAAGAAATGGTCACATTATATACGTGACCGACACGTAGGTACTTGGGCACTGTTTAAAAAAAGACACAAAATAATTAATTTATTTAAATAGCACTTACAATTGGGTTCAACTGGGGTCAGTTTTCTTTGAATTATTAATTTGCGTTGATGAATAAAAAACAGTTTAAATTCAAGTTAGTGATAGACGTTCAGCCAATATTAGGACCGCCACCCAGTTGAGACAAAGTATTCTCATTCTCATTAATAATTGTAAAAAGTAACTCGTTACATAAATCTACGTCTACAGTTTCCTGTAAGTATATACAAAACTAGCTATTTCCCGCGGCTTCGCACGCGTGGTAAATAAGTCAACATGTACCTATATCTAAAATTATAGCTTTTGCCCACTGCTACCTATTTTAATAGATTTAACTTCAAAAATAATGGATTTTCATACAAACTTTCATCCCCTATTTTATGGCTTAAGAGTGGAATTTCCAATAATCCTCAAATACGTATTTATTTATTGTTACCTGAAAGGTCAAATACAAATTTTCATGCGTTTAACTTCAAAAGTGTCGGATTTTCATACACATATTTCATCCCCTATTTTACCCCTTACGGGTGGAATTTCCAAATATCCTGAAATACATATTTATTAATTTTTAACTGAAAGGTCTAATACAAATTTTCATGCGTTTTACTTCAAAAACGACGGATTTTCATAGAAACTTTCAACCCCTGTTTTACCCCTTAGGGGTGGAATTTCCAAAAATGCTTTCTTAGCGGATGCTTACGTCATAACATCTACCTGCATGCCAAATTTCAGCCCGATCCGTCCAGTGGTTTGGGCTGTGCGTTGATGGATCACTATGTCAGTCAGTCAGTCAGTCAACCACCGCAGAGATTCCTTAATATTTATTGTTATTTTACTTGCATTTGTTGCTTGTCCTTTACTATTTGCCCAACGGTTAAAGGTTATGATTTTGACCGGTATATATGTATGTGAGTATGTTGGTATGTATGTTGATCTGATCCCTCATAACTTCTAAGCTATTTATCATAAATTGGCAAATGTTGTAGCTATGTGACATCACATTTAATATAATATTGCGCCGTCATGACGACATAAAGTAACGAACGAACGGCCTCAAGCGCCGGAAATACGCATGTCTTGGTGCAGGGCACATATTTTCTGCATTTGCGGTTGAAACTCTGGGTCCCTGGGACCCGGATGCTCTTCAGCTTTTCAAGGATGTCTCACGTCGGCTCTTTGAGGCCTCCCGTGATAGGCGTGCTGGAACATATCTCGCTCAGAGAATCAGCATTGCTATCCAGCGTGGCAAAGCTGCCAGCATTCTTGGCACGCTCCCGCATGATTCCGGTTTGGGTCAGATCTTTTATCTATAAGTAGGTAGGTTAAGATATGTTTTTGTAAATAGTTTAATAAGTAACTAACTAAAAATAAAATGCGAAATATATAATAAATACTTATATCATAACATAAAATAAAATTTTATTAAAATCCAACCGTGCCCGCTACCTCGTAGGTAGACACGTTTATAACCTTATACGTAGGTATACCTACCTACAAACATTTTTTCGGTCTGAATAAAACACAAACACTCTTTTTAAAAGGTATCTACTATGACTCCTTCACCACAAGAGCAGTCGGCATGTGGCGTGGAGGGCGAGGTGGGCCCGGCGCTGGACGGAGAGCGGGTGGTCATCTCCGGCATGTCGGGGCTGTTCCCGCAGTCGCACCACGTCAAGGAGCTCTCCGACATACTGTATGATAAGGTAAGGAGCGGCTCCATCACCACAAGAGCGAAACTTTGCACTACATGATTGTGAGAGGGGAGCGAAGAACTTTTTTTAACAACTAGGCAAATGCATAGTACATTCAGACGATTACACCGTATATATTTTATTAACAAACTGAAGACCAATAAAATGCGGAATTCTCATTTGTTATGTAGTTGGTTTATTGGACCCACGGAGAAATCTAACGCCTGAATCACCCAAAGAGCCAATCGAACATTGTTTGCAAAAGCCAGATATTTGTGTTGTGAAACATCATTTGAATTTACAGCGCAACCCTGTATCCGATGAGAATATTCGCTGGAAGTTCAATCATCCTGAAGTCTCTCACCGCACGGGCAAGGTACCGGACGCGGAGCTGCAACTATTCGACGCTCAGTTCTTCAAGGTTCATTATAAATTGGGGAAGACCATGGATTCCATGGCAAGAAAGATCTTGGAACAAAGTTATCAGGCCATTTATGACGCTGGTGTGTATGCAACTACTTAGTATTAATATGATCAAAATAATAATATATAAAAGAGAATTAGATGAAACATCTTTTACAATTATTCTTTAAAAAATGGTTAATTTAGTTCCGACAATTTTTGTTTTAAACTTTTAAATAAATCTTGTATATGGAGTATGTTAGCCAGTATCGTCTTTAGGATAATTGTGTAGTGTTTTTTTCATTATCATGTGAGCTTTATCAATATTAACTCCAAATGGTTAAAACCTAATATTTATATTTTCATAATGGTATTACATAAAAGTGAGCAATTATGTAATTATATTTATATACCTTAAAAGAGGTATTGGCACAGTATTCTACCCTGGCTGTTTAAGATTGTTGACCGATTAGTAAAGAAACACAAAACATACATATCTCTTGTAAGTTCCGTATTCTGTGAAAGGTAGGCTACTCTAACAGAATATTGCACCCAATTAAAATAGCACTACCACCTTTTATTGTGTTGTGATAATGTGGGGAGTAAAATATCCATAATCATAGAAGACAAAAATGGTTTTGGGGTCGTCGGCAACGCACAAATAATACCCCTGGTGTTACAAGCGTCCATGGGCTAAGTTAACCGCTTACTATCAGGCGGGCTGTATACTTGTTTGCTTTCTTAGTGGTATAACAAAACAAAGCGACTTTCTCCGTATACTGGCAGCCATAGTACGGCAAACATCTACATGTTGCGATTAGATTGCTATACTGCTAAGCATCAGTCGAAAAATATCAAATTTATTTTATGTGTAACCCCAAATGTGTAATGTTGTGCTATTGCTTTGCAGGTATAAATCCCAACCATATTTCGGGGAAAAAAGTGGGCGTATATATAGGATCCGGTCTGTCTGAAACCGATAAAGTAGTTTTTTATGACACCAATAATACAACTGGGTTCGGTATTGCAGGGTAAGAACTAATGTGTTGTGCGCTCAGCATTATTTAGATAATAATTATCTTTGTTTTGGTATTGGCGCGACCGCTGGTCTAGTGGTTAATATACCTGACTGCTACGCTAGGGGTTGCGGGTTGAATTTCTAGCGCCGTGGTAATTGGTATGTATTATAAGCATTTTTAAAGAAAAAATAGTATGCTACCTATTTTTCAAAATATCTTCAATGTACAGAATTCGAACTGTTACAGTTTGATTACAAGTTTAAAATATATTGATTTTAGTGATTTGCCGACACAGTTAATCAAAACACAATTGAGTTTCTCTGTAACAAGGATAAATGTGTTCATTTAACATAGGTATCTAATTTACATACATACATAGGTATCTAATTTACATAAGTAAAAGTGTTTTGTTACAAAACTTTAACGTTAGCAACTTGGATTATATACTTATATAATCAAAGGTTAGCACAATAAACTACATTTAATATTATTAACCCCAGATAGCTAACGTTCCTGAACTTCTATGAATCATTTATTAAATTTGGGTTTTTATTCAAATTTGATATTATTCTATCAGGTTTACTATATTAATAAGAAGAATGGGGTATAAATTAAAGATAAAGATATAATAAACCAATTAATTAAATCACAACTCCTAAATGGCACTTGCTTGTTTGAGATCAATAAATACACTAAATCTTGCAATGACTAATGTAGGAACTACACCTACTACCGTTTAATTTTATATATTGTTCCTGTTTTATAAAGAAAAAACATTCAAATTAACAGTAAGTAATAAATGGCTTAGATCTTTTTGACATAAGTTGACTGTATGTTCGCCACAAATGGGAGCTCTGCAATTATTCTAGAAATTGTTAGTCAATCGCCTTTTCTTATAGTAACTACAGCATTGACTTTTCCTTGTTGAGGCATTTACAAGTATTGAAGGGCTTCCAAAACCAGATTGATCAACGTCAAAGTCATTTCCCACGTCATCAACTAACGAAAAATCTTCGCTCACAAAATAAGAAAAAAAATGTGTTGACATAATCTTCATCATATAACGCTGTCATCATCTGTGATCAACCTCGCAGCTGTTCATCACTATAACGATATAACTAAAAAAAACAAACAAAATATCAATAAAGTACAGGGTCTTACTAAAAGTAACACAAAAGCTAACCATTCGTCAAAATCACGAGTATGCAGTAGGTATCTCAAAAACAAAAGAACTTAGCGACTAACCGGTGCGACCATGCCATGCAGACGCAAGTGTGTAGGTAATATCAACAATGTCGATTCCTTAATCACTATTACAATAATCCCTTTACATGTAATTACATTATTTACAACTTTTTACATAATTTTTAGGCATTTTTTTTTATTTTTCTTTCTGTAGGATCCATCCTCGTACTTCAAGGAAGATTCTAAAAAATAATTAGTAAAATCGGTTCAGCTGCTCTCGAGATTTGCGCTTAGCAACACATTCAGCGATTCATTTTTATATAGATACATCGATCAGGGCTGTCCAAACTACCTTCTCTTACTACCTTCGCGGGATAATAAAATTTACTACAAAAGCTGGAGGGCCGCAGAATAAAACATTTTTAGTTTTCAAGTAAAAATAATACAGAGTAAGAACTTCTTTATACATTCCCCGGATAATAGTAAAAGTTGCTTAAATTTTATATATCATGCGAATGGAATGTTACAAGAATAAAAATAAATAAATAACACAAATTTTAATAATTTATTAAGCCTTTTCAATTGATACCACACAAGGAATTATTAGTTCGTCACTTAATGTCCTCTAGAGGGCGCCACATTTAATTTAATGTGACGTCACATCACCACATTGGTCAAATTATGATAAGTGGTTTGGAAATTCGAAGTTATGAGGGAACAGATGAACATGCATACATACATACTTACAATACATACCAATCAAAATCATAACGCTCCTTTTTGCTTCGCTTTACTCGGGTAGAAATATATAATAAATATAGCAGCTCTGCAGCTTTTCAAGGAGGTCTCACGTCGGCTGGTTGAGGCCTCCCGTGACAGGCGTGCTGGAAAATATCTCGCTCAGAGAATCAGCATTGCTATCCAGTGTAGCAATGCTGCCAGCATTTTTGGCACGCTACCGCATGATTCCACTTTGGGTCAGATGTTTTATCTATAAGTAGGTAGGTTAAGATATGTTTTTGTAAATAGTTTAATCTGTTTTGTGTCAATAAAGTCATACTCAGACGCATTTAAATTTAAATAAATATAGCATAGTTATAAATTATATCCATTTATTCCAGGTGCAGTAAATCCATGTTTGCAAATCGCATCTCATACTATCTGAATGTAAAGGGTCCGTCCATATCAATAGACGCAGCATGCTGCAGCTCCCTCGGGGCCTTAGAGCAGGCCTACCTCGCGATAAGCCGTGGAGAGTGCGAGGCGGCTATAGTCGGGGGCGCCAACTTATGTTTACACCCGCATTCCACTATTCACTACGGACGGGTCATCACAATGTGCAAAGACGGCAAGACAAAATCTTTCGACCAGAATGCAGACGGTTGCGCTAAGTCCGAAGCTGTCAATGTCCTGTTCCTTCAGAAAGCTAAAGACGCTCGCAGGTAATTTGCATTATTGTGTAAAAACATTCCACATAAATAAAAAAATATGTTAACCTTCCACAACAACCATATTTGGAAATTTTGGAATACGATTAACTTTTTCATAATTTTCAGGATTTACGCCGATGTTTTGCACGTAAAGACTGCATTCACTTCTATTTTATCTAAAGAGGACGGACCCAGATATGACTTTTATAGAAATCCTGATACAACAGCCAAATTCATTAAAATATTTTACCAGGAGGCCAACATTTCACCTCTAGCTGTGGAGTATGTAGAAGCTTTTGGTTCAGGTATTATCAGTGTTTTTTTTAGTTAAAGAATTATATAAAGCTAACAGAAGTTAAACCCTTCGACACGCTAGCCTATGTATGCTCCGTAACTTTCAATAATATTTAAACTGACAAAATGTAAGCTAACAAACTTATAAATTTATATGTATATTAAATATTAAAATTGACGTTTTTTATGCCACTAAGGTGGCAAACAAGCATACGGCCCACCTGGTGGTAAGCGGTTACCGTGGTCTATGAACGCTTGCAACACCAGGGGTATCACTTGCGCATTGCCGACTCTTCAGAAATCTCTTCACACCCTTCTTAAAGAACTCCATGATGTACTCCTTTGGAAAACTCACGGCGGGAACCTCATTCCACAGTTTAATTATGCGCGGCAGGCAGCTCTTTTGGAACCCGCTGCTCGGGACTATTTTGGTTCCAATATGTGGGGATGAATCCCTCACCGGTGGCGAGAGGAGCGATGGTAAAATGTTGCCGTGGGCATCATATCGAGTAATTCCTCAGAACACTGTCCGTTGTACAAGCGTTAGAACACACACAGGGAGGCAAAATCTCTCTTCAGACTTAGTCTTTCTAGGCCGAATGTGAGCTTGGAATTTGAGCTTGTCGTCGACATTTCTTATAGCTTGCGTTTGAACCGAGTCAAAGTCGAAAGCTGGCATCCAGGTGCCCCCGCTCACAGATGAAAGCAGTACTCAATATGTAGTAAGAATATATTTCAACGAAGTTCGAAAACAAAACACGCGTAAAATTGTCATTCTAAATTTTAGTTCCACTTTTCACCGGCGTAGCGCTGTTCATTTTACAATATAAAAATAGTCGAAGGCGATACGAATCGAAGTCGCAAATTATTCTTACTCGGGCTACAGGAATTATGTAGTTACTGCAAATGTAGTTTTCTTAGCAGCGGTGAATGCGCAGACTTGTGTCTTAGTGTGGTTGAAGTGGACAAGGTTATGTCGACCCCATTCGGAGACACTACTTAGTGTTCTCTCGATTTCAGACACAAGTTGTTCGCGGCTTTCAGAGTACCGCGGAACGAGAGATCTTTGCACGGCCTGTGTAATGAGCGTACTAGGTCCTGTCATCCGCATAGCAATGAATGCCGTCTATAGACAGCATATTATTGATGTGCAACAGGAACAGGAGATAGTTCCTTGGGTACGGCTCTGGCCTTGCGCGACACCGGCATTTATGTCCTTGCTATCGGAGCAACTACCGTCAACGACAGCTCTTATGCATCTGCTGACTGGACAGAAAGCTGGCGACCCATTTGCATAATCCCTCGGGAAGCCCGTACGATGGTAACTTCGCGAGAAGACCTAGGTGCCAGACCTGATTGACTTATTAATAATATAGAAAGCGGGTCTTATACGCGATATTAATTCGTTCGCCTAACTCGATGCTTCGGACTAGTTGCATTAGCCGTAGTTACGAGCTGAATTGTAGCTGTATTTGTCTCAACCGTCTTTATTCTGTGAGGTAGATCGAAAATGTATATCTCTCAAAATGTTTTGTTCTAATTAATATGGCGTATAAGACCCGTTTTCTTATATAGGTCACGAAAGTTTGTAAAATAGTAAAATTGACTCCATCTTCAATGACAGCTTTAACGAATTTGTAAAGGTTAATGTTAATGAAAGCATATTACTTACAGCTGTACCAGAAGTAGATAAATCGGAGTTGGAGGCCATTGAGGAGGTTTTCTGTAAGAACAGGACCAATCCGCTACATGTTGGCAGCGTTATGTCTAATATTGGCTATGGAGCGGCTGCTTCCGGGATCTCAGCTATTACTAAGGTAGTATCGAATTTGTCCAGATAGAAACAATGTTTTATATCATACCCATTAATATGACGATCGAGGTTATAAAATGGTATTTATTTTCCATAAAATTACACTAAAAACAACTTACTTATGCATACACATACACATTTCATGACATAAATACTGCAAACATACGTTTTTGTTTCAGTTTTGTCTAATATTAATTTAATCATTCTTCTCTTAAGCCTCCCATTTTGTATAACTGTTATAGTTTTAAGCTTCCCTAAGCTCGTGGAACTGTTTAGGTACCTACACTTCTCCAACGAAGCAGGCGTAGCATAGTGTGCTAATGTGGCAGCCACAGACAAATGAACTCATGAAAATAAAAAATATTATCACTTAATGTTGCCAAGGTGTTGCTGGGCTATCACAAAGGGCAGCTGGCGGCCAACCTGCACTGCGAGACCCCCCGGCAAGACATCTCGTCGCTGAGAGATGGGCGCATGCGCATCGTCACTGAGCACCAGCCCTTCCACCGCACCTACACTGCCGTCAATGCCATGTCCGTCACAGGAGTCAGTGCACACGTCTTGTTGCATGGACACTACAAACCAAAGGTTCACTTAGTTCTCTCAAATTTAGAATAACGTATGAACTAGAAATATTCATAGCAAAAAATATTTTAAATCCTACATGAAGCTCTTTGTCCATTACGCGACATGCATGCGCACGATACCTTTTTTTAAAATCGATATCTTCATACATTTTGTTTTTCAGTTCTTAAATCGCTACAAGACCGATATCCCACGACTTGTAACCATATCAGGACGACAAGAATCATCTGTGGAAAAAATTCTTGATGACCTCAAATCGCGCTCAATAGATCCTGAAGAACATGCTTTACTGCATCACATACATGAGACCAATATTTCTGGTCACTTGGGGAGAGGGTTCATTATACTTGGTATGAGTAGTGAAAATAATATGCTTCGGTATTATTTGTTGCAATAAGGAAATATTATAATCAATTCATGTTTTCCAGATAAAAATGAAGAGGAGAAGACAGTAAGCCTGTGTGAAAAGGCAGATTACTTCGACGACGTGAAGCGTCCGTTGTGGTTCGTGTACAGCGGCATGGGCTCGCAGTGGGCCGGTATGGGCGCGCAGCTCATGCGGATACCGATCTTTGCCGCAGCCATCGAACGGTGAGCAATGCGGCAATAAAAAGCATTGTTGACTTTTTGTAGTCAGATATTTTCAATGCACATAACCGTGTTACAGTTGTAAAAAGGTTTTGGAACCAAGAGGTGTCGACATCGTACATATTATAACATCAATAGATGAGACAATTTTCGACAATATTTTGCATTCTTTCGTCGGTATCGCCGCTATGCAAATTGGACTCACCGATGTCCTTCAAGCTTTAGGACTTATTGCAGATAATATAATTGGTAAGTGAGCTTTTCTTCATGAAAAATTCCTCTCATCTACGAGTACTAAGTCGCGAGCGCAGGTAATACTTAAATAAGATTTTGCCAATTGATTGAGATATTACGGCCAAAATCTCCAGCGAATTTTAAATTTAGAATTTGTAATGTATATATTAGAATTTTAACCATTTTCCCTGTTTCGCGTAGTCAGATAATAATACCATCATATTATTATAATAAATCTTAGGCCACAGCGTGGGTGAGCTCGGCTGCGCATACGCAGACGGTTGCCTCACGGCGGAGGAGATGATCCTAGCGGCATATAGCCGCGGACTGATTTCTGTTCAGACTCCATTCATTAGAGGTTCCATGGCTGCCGTCGGAATTGGATATAAAAAGGTATGCTTATATTGAATTACACCTTCATGATAGGTGACAGATCTAAATGTTTTGTTCATGTAGAAGTTGCGGGCATAACCTTCATACTAAAATTTGGCCATACAAACACTCTTTTAACATCTACAGATCTGTAATTTATGTCCGCCTGAAATTGAAGTGGCTTGTCACAACGGTCCTGAGTCCTGCACCATATCGGGACCAGCTGACAAAATGCGCGAGTTTGTAGCTGAGTTGACTGCTAAGCAAATCTTCGCGAAGGAAGTACCATGTTCCAACATTGCCTTTCATTCCCGCTACATCGCTGAAGCCGGTATGAATATAAACTTATGCATTTATTTATGGTTCTAGTCTTTCGAAATTATATATTTTGAACCCTTGGTCTTGTCATAGGCCCCGGCTTGCTGAAGTACCTGAAGGAAGTGATCAAGGAGCCGAAACCCCGCAGCGAGCGTTGGTTGTCAACGTCAGTGCCGCAGGACCTGTGGGACCAGCCTGCAGCCAAGTACTGCTCCGCGGAGTATCACACCAACAACCTGCTGGTAAGCTAATTAAAATTACCTTGGAGATTTATGTGGGTAGTTGAAGGAATAAGTCTAATTTCGTAACACTCTTTTAAAATAACTGTATTTTCCTCCCACCAAACAATATTATTTAATGTAATATGTATTACTTGTGAGATACATTGTGTTTTCATGCGATGGCCAAATCAATCTATTTAATTTTTTAAATTATTTTTTAAAGTATTGATATTTATAATCACTAGAGTTTTTTTTCACTTCATTTTTTGTCAATTCTCTTGAACCGTTAGATAGAAGAATATCGGCGGAACTTAAAATTCTTAACGGAAGTAAAGTTAAATAATTTGATTGATAATCAACTTCAACTTCTTTTCCTAAAATTGTCTTGACACAACAACTCTATTGTACCGGTGGTTGTATTCTCTTGGACAACATCATGTGATAATAGGTTGGTATTTTTGAGTATTGTCATATTTAACACTGGATTCCACAAAAACAAATTCGATCGACTTTACCTCCGCTTGTCTTGTTTTTGGCTAGACGAGCTGGCTAGTCTTTAGCTAGCTAGACGCTAGCTCCGTTTCTTATACTCAGGACAATTTTAATGATATTTTTATTTATGTTATTGTTTTTCTTATAATATTTTACCACATAACCGGCAAAGGTTTAAAGGTTTTATTTTTATTTTACGCATATTTTAAGCATCTTCCATCTCCTTGGCTTACGGATAACATTTGGGTATTTAGTTTTTGTATCTATACATAAGCCTTGTTTTTAAATTCATCCTGATGGCTCTTCACCCTCCACACCTTTGGGAATGCTTAGAAAGCACTAGGGCTACCATCAGGAAATGTTGCAGCATCAGGTCAAGGTTACCATATCATTGTTCTATTATTGAAGTCGCTGAATACTTTTTTTTTAAGTAACATAAGACCCCTCTCGATCACGAAACCTTTCAAACAAATAAATCTAAATCGGTTCATCTGTTTAGGAGCTACTATGCCATAGACAGACACACAGATACACAGATACTCACTACAAACTTACAACATCGTTTTTCGTCAGGGGTTAAACACGAAGCGTAACACAATCAGATTACCATTTAAAACACGAGGCTCGCAATTTGACTACCATGTTCCGTAAATTATCCCTAGATGTATTTGCACAGAACCCGGTGTTATTCGAGGAGACCTCTCGGCTGGTGCCGGCCAACGCGGTGCTGGTGGAGATAGCGCCGCACGGGCTGCTGCAGGCAATCCTCAAGCGCTCGCTGCCTGCCACCTGCCGCAACATCCCGCTCACCAAGCGCGCCCACCCGGACAATGCGTACTTGCTGCTCGAAGCTGTGGGCAGGTGTGCTCATCGTGTAATGTGAAGTAGCATGATCTGTAACATCCAATATACTAGTTTAATAACAAACTATTGTTTCAGCTTATATATGGAGGGATATAATCCAAAAGTCCAAGTTTTGTACCCAAAAGTGGAGTTCCCTGTTTCCACTGGAACACCATTTTTATCTCACTTGGTAGAATGGGCTCACCATGAAACATGGTATGTAAATTTGTCGTAAAAAATATTATTTTGCCTTATTTATTTGCGAGGTATTTATTTAAACTATTTTGTTATTCTTATAGGGGTCTTTCTCTGTTTACTACTGCTAGTAAAAAAACAGCCGCTGCGAGTGAGTTTTTAATCTCTTTATATGATAAAGAGCACTCGTATCTTGAAGGACATTCGATCAAAGGTACACTTGTGTTAATATGACATTTTAAGTGTTATTGTTGCAGAACTTTATTCGAGTTTTTTCTGCAGGGAAAACGCAATATCCGTTTGCGGGTGCGCTGGTGGCCGCGTGGGACACGCTGGCCATGTCTCTGGGGGTGAAGAGGAAGGAGCTGTCCGTACACTTCCGCGATGTACATTTATATGTGCAGCCCTTGTTGCATACACAGCGGGTACTTAGGCTTAGCGTGGCCTTACACCGGGGTACTGGCAGGTTTGAGGTAACACAAGATCTTACCTTATTAGAGCCTAGACAGAACTCAATTTAGTTAATACTTATCTGTCGCGTGTCAAGCCAAGTTCAAGCTGGGCGAGCGCACCGTGTGTAATATTACACGAACCATTTAGAGCCACTTTTGACCCCCTTTTCCCAAAACTATTTCATATAAAGATGTAATATTACTCATATTGAGATTTGCCAGATACATAAGTGTACCGAATTCACCTACACCTCAAACGGTTATTTCGATATTCACGTCCAAACATCGTCACTTTTATCACTGACTGACCTATATGTCAAATCTCAGATGACCTAAGAATTTCAAATTTAGCTTAAGATAGGTGGTTGTGTGAATACTAAATCATAAATCAGATACTAGTGAATGTTTATCAATTTATTATAATTATCTCATTTCTTTTGTCGTTGTAGTCAACAACCAAAACATATATTATAATATTGAACTTGGCTCTAATTTACATTTATGATTTTGATGGGTAGACCTGAGGATCTTGTGATGTATGAATCAGTCAGCGAGTGAGAGGTATTTCGCCTTTGTTTTAATTAGATTTAATGGCGCTCTTTAGTCTATCTATTCTATACTATGCCTATGGCTACCCCGTTAGCCACTCCACTGCGTAATGATATTTTAGTATGTTTGTATATATTTAGTTATTAATCATTTTGATTTTAGATGTAGGTATTTATTAATCAAGTTCAATAGTTGTGATATTCTTTTTGATATTGCTTGTACAGATTATGAATGGTGTTTCAAAAGTAGCAACAGGATTTATTGTTGGATCTCTGCCTGGCATTAATATTGCGTTGAAGAAAATAACTGAAGAGTCTAAAGAGGAGACAATTAAAGCTGACGAAGTCTATCAAGCGTTACACGAGAGGGACTATAATTACAGGCATGTTTTACGATTCTAACTATTCATGTTTCATTTTTTTATTCTTTTTTTTAAGGGGCTTTATAAATTTGATCTTTGCAAGCGAAATGGAGCGTAGTAGGATTAAACTTCATCAATGCTATGTACGTTTGGCACCGCTGAACGGTGGTAGACGTAGTTGTTATGTACTCTGTGGACATTATATCGATGCAAATCGCGCCTTGGGCACGTTGCACTGCTGCATGCCGTTTCTTTGGCCTTAACTGAAGAGAGTTTCTTTCCTTCCTTTATAAGTAAGGGTGTTATTTCTGAAGAGGTTAAGAGTACAGTGATACCAACTGCGCAGAACTAGCCGTGCTTGGATTGTGATTAATGTTGCTGTTTTTAAAATTATAAAAGGTTGTGGTGGAGTGTCCTAATTCCCTCCAGAACTGGGTGGGTCATCAGTTCCCTACCTAACTCCGTAGACGCATTCAGTCAATGTCAAGTCAGTTCAACAAAAAACGTGTTGTTTTGCAGTGGTGAGTTCCGCAGCCTGTACAGTGTGAACAAGTCCCTGACTGAGGCTGACATTGTGTGGTCCAACAACTGGGTGACGTTCCTCGACGGAGTTCTGCAGCTCAACGTGCTGAGACGCAATCACGACACCGTCTCGCAGCCCTGCCACATTAGAAGACTGTGCATCGACGTTAAAGAACATTTCATCAATAAACATAAAACTTCTGACGGTGTAACAATTGTGAAGGCTAATGTGTGCGATATACAAGATTACACAAGGTATAGATCATTTTTTGCCAAGCATTTGACGCGTTGAGTGTTAGTGGGTACCGTGATACGACAGACACTAGTAACCAATCGCGTGCCTTATTAATGAATAATTGAACTTGCTCTTAAAAAAAATGTAGGTACTTTTACATAGACGATTTTTTTATGACACAATAGAGTAAAGTACCTGATAAATCTGACCTATTTAATATTCCATATTTAGTAATTAAATAATCTCCGTGCTAAAATATATTTGATCATATATTATTTAAAATTAAAAGTTGACCCTTTGAATATATTTAATAATAAAGTAAAAATTAAATATCATTGTTTATATTATAACATCTTTATTTTTTCTAAACTATGATCCACTTATTAATGTTCAACATTATTTTCTATTGACCCCCCGGAATCACTAGCTAGAGGAACACAAGCCAGTAAGGTTCATTTTTATTATTTTCTTTAAATACGAATTAATATGTTACATTTCAGGTGTGGTGGGATTCTAATAGAAAATATACAATACAACGACTTACCACTGGCCGAAGAAAATATCGATCTTCAAACTTTGCAATTTATTCCTCGCTTCCAAACAGGAACACAGTCCAATGTTAGTTAGTTATTTATTAATGTATATAGTTTTTTCTTCATAATACAAAAAAACAGTGTAATTCTAAGCTTAACCGTAGTTTATAAAAGCCGCGTTGCAGACTTTATACAAACCTTATCTATACTAATCTACTACTATATATAATACATATATTATTATAAAGAGGAATGGTTTGTATATTTGTGTGTATTGAATAGGCTCCGAAACTACAGGACCGATTTAAAAAAATCTTTCACCGTTAGAAAGTATATTATGTTATACTAGCTGCCCGCCCCGGCTTCGCACGGGTAGATAAAATCTATTTAAATAAAAATGAATCCTTATTTCCTATGGAAATCTTTGGCAATGATTACATGAAATGAGATGGACGGACACATGAAGGATAAAATGTAGCCTATGCTACACACGGATACTGTAGCTGTTACTAAATGTGTGTTAGATTTTTTAAACTACTTGACAGCGATTGATCACGAGCGAGTGGTCGAAGGTGGAGCTCGCTTGCCTGTTAGTGGCCTATTCACTCTAGTCTTAAAGGGTCCCAGGTTACAGGATTTAGGGAACACTGATGAGGGGAGGGAATTCCAGTCCTTTGCTGTGCACATTAAAAAATATGACGCAAAGCGCTTCGTGTGTATTGGTAGCACATACATTATACATATCGTCGAAAAGGTGATGGAGGAACTAAGTCGTGAAGTTCCTGTGCACACTTTTCAAAATGTATCCGATATAATACCATATGGGCTTAACTATATAGTTAAATCCCAGGCCTGTACGATATTTTGTATAAATAAATCAATATGACCTGTAATAGCTCTCAATCGGCAAAATGTTATCAACCAGGACAACCTGTTTATTGATCTGTTTCTATTTTCAGATTAAAAATGCAATACAAACGTATGTGCAAATAGTCGCAGAAAATGTCAATAAGGATATTATTACTGTCACAATCGTTACTGGCAATAATAACAATTCCATCATTGAAGGGATGGGAGATATATTGAAAAGTAATTCTAGAATCGAAGTTCAGTATGATACTTTGGATCGGGAAGTAGTTTTGCAAGGACAGAAAAATGTTTTAACTGATACTGATTTGATCATAACTGACAAATTATCGCTAGACAATAACGTAAGAAACAAAACTATTTATAAAAAATATAACTTAAAAGTGAATTATTATTTACATTTTTTATTTTATTCTGAATAGCTTTGTCTAGTGCTGCGCCAGGCGGTACAGCGTGACACGTTCCTAATAGTAGTGGAGAGCGAAAGAACAGTCGAAATTGTAGGCGAGAGGAGAACTGCTCGGAGCGACTCGGACCTGTACCGCGTAGTGTCATCACACAGCATCGGTGCCAGGCGGCTGGATCTGGTGCGGTGGGGCCCGGCCTCCCCTCACACCGCTACGAGCGCCTTTACCGTGCGCTCTCCGGCAGATCTCGCGCAGCTGGCCGCCACTCGCGTCTTGCTGCCGCCACAACACAGGCTGCTTGTGATCACCACTCACCCGCCACCATCCGCCCTCAGGGAACTCGTTGCGCAATGGAGGAAGCAACCCGACCGCAATCAGATTTCCATCATCGTGCCCAAACACTTTCTGGAGGCCGATCAGCCATTGGACAACTTAACGGAGATAGATCTTGCTTACAACGTCCTGTATCACGTAAGTTGATATCTTTAAAACCAAAACATAATCAAGAGATTTTTTATTTATCTTAATTTCATTAGGGTGTTTGGGGTGGGGAGTACTACGTCTCGACTTCAGAACAACTCTCAACAATGAAGAGCGGAGTTACACTGCAGAGTTCTATAATTGGGGACCTTGACTCCCTGCACTGGGTGGAGGTTCCTGAGCCCACGGAACCAGGAGTGATGGTCTCGGTGCGTATCTATATTATAATACGAATGGGTTTACGAACTAAAAAATAAACGTTATTTTCGTAACCATGTATTATGTGCAATCCTCTAGAAATTCTCTTGCTACAGACTCTTGAGAGTAAGCAAAGAGTAAAGAGCGCAATTTAACACTTACGCGCGTCTTTTGCTTTCATCAATCTCTTTATACATACCATAAGAATAAGTAATACCAGTGTTACTTATTCTCATGTAGGTACATACCCACCGTCGGTTTCGAGTAGGTACGCTTTACCCCTCCATTATTGAGTAGCTGTTAATTTTGATCTAGAAAGTTGTCCTTGCGCTTCTTACACTCACATTCGCGTTGTATATTTTTTGTCAGCTTTTAAGTTTACATTAAGTAGTACCGGATACTATAATTTTTTTAAATATGCAGGTACATTATGCTGGAATGAGTAATATAGACGTTCAAAGAGCAACGGGAGCTATCCCATTCAACAACAAACAAAGTACTTCGTACGGAATGGATTTCAGTGGTCTAACCGAAAGGTATTGTACTGCCATTTGGTTACATTTAATAATGATTTCCCTTGTTATATTGCGTCGTGTTATAAAAAAAATAAAAAGGATACGTTACGTTTAACGTAGCTACTGAGTACATAAATATTTTAATACTACAGAGCAAAATAGCAAATAATTACTGGAGTCTATGAACGCCTGCAACAGGGTTGACAATCGCGCGCTGCCAAACCTATGTTGAAAGAATCACTTAATGTAGCGTAGGAAGCAAAAGGGTCCCCTACTATTAGGCCTCATCGAGGAGCACTAAAAATCTTACTGGCTGCGACCTACTGCCAAGGTCGATGAAGGTATAACATTTTTGAAATTAATTAATCGGCAGCTTATATGACTGGTGTTTGTACAGTGGCGAGCGCGTGATGGGTATAGTGAGCGGCGGTGCAGCGAGCAGCCGCGTGCGCGCGCGCCCGGAGCTGCTGTGGCCGGTGCCGGCGCACTGGACCCTCGAGGACGCCGCCACCGTGCCGCTCGCGTATGCGCACGCCTTCTACTGCCTCGTGAGTGTACCGTACCACCGTACCAGCGTGGCCGGCGCGGGATAGCCACCTTAATACATTCTCGTGAATATTCCGCAGGCAGTACGGATTGAACCCGCCAATAATCTCAGCGTCCTCATACACGGCGGCACGGGTGCCTTAGGTCAAGCCGCTATCTCCATAGCCCTGGGTCTCGGCTACCAAGTGTTCACCACTGTGAGCGACATGTGTAAGAAGCGCTTCCTGTGCAGACTCTTCCCAGAACTAAAGGGTGAATTTTATGAAATTATTAAGAAAAATCTGTTATTTATGTTTGGGTTTGCGTTAACATCCTGTAGGAGTCCAGAAGTGAAAGACATTTATAGATCACAATTTGTTTATTCAAACACTATCACATTCCTAATTATAACAATCACTCCTCGTGGTATTTAAAATATATTCTTCACAATACTTTTATTGTTTTACACATACTTTGCTTAACACCATTCGATCTTAATCCGTACACTTTTCAGAATGTTCTTTCTTTGCGACTCAACAAACCACTGCCTTATGAAATAATCTCAGTTGGTGGAAGAAGCGTTTTTTAGTCAACACACTTACTTAATTCTAAAGTCTGCATTTATGGATGAGAGACAATCACAAGTAGTACCGGATATAGCCGGAACATCACAATGCATATTACTTTTAATATCGTAGACATTATAAAATGATTATATATACTATTTTAGCATAATATAATAATTAAATAAATAAAGCCGTGACAAATACCTAACAGCTCGGCCATCCTGGAACTGAGCGAGTCCCTTCGCTCAAAATAAAGTAACACACATGAAATAACAAGAACAGTGTATGATTAAAAAAATAATAATAATTGAACAATATGTATAACAAGTAACTTACGCGGAATGGACCTTGGTATTTCATTACAAGCTTCTGAGATTTTCCATCATGTTGTACATGTTTCTTAACACGTACTAAATCCCCTATATTATATTTTTTTGCTGGTTTCCTTAGTTTATTATACCGATTTGCATCATAATTCTGCTGATCGCTAATCTTTAAATCAAAATCAAAATCAAAATCAAAAATCATTTATTCAGTTTAGGCCCTAATAAGGCTCTTATGAAGGTCTAAATTACCACCTGTTCGGAAAAAAAGCCACCTGAGAAGAACCGGCAAGAAACTCAGTGCTCTGTCTTTTTTTGCATTTAACAATCATTATATAACAATTTGTAACAAAATTCTTCTAGACATTGGTATGAAATTACAAATATCAAAATGAAAGCTACCAAGTTGGTTTTGTCACTGCTTTCATGAAATACATATTCCAACTATTACAATTACCAGGAGCGGGGAGCCAATTGTGCAGAGTGAGTCTATATATTCCAAGCATTTTTATCATTTACATAATCATTAATTTTATAATAGGCTTTATTTATCAAAACTCTTTTGACATGAGTCTTAAACTTATCGTAATTCAATTCGGTAATAGATTGTGGGATTTTATTGTAAAAGCGGACGCAGTTTCCCATAAATGATTTGTTTACTTTTGTAAGTCTAAACCTAGTAGCCACAATTTTGTTTCTGTTTCTTGTATAAATATTATGGTTGTCTGAATTTAACTGAAAACTTCTAATGTTCTTTTTTATAAACAACAAGTTCTCAAAGATGTAAAGAGCCGGTAACGTGAGAATATTAATTTTCTTAAACAATTCTCTTAACGATTCTTGGGGACCCATTGCAAAAATTGCCCTGATTGCCCTTTTCTGTAGAATGAATATCGTATCCAGATCCGCCGCAGATCCCCATAATAACACGCCATAAGACATGAGGCTGTGGAAATATCCGTAGTAAACTAATTTTGCAGTATCAATATCTGTCAATTGTCTGACTTTCCTAATGGCAAACGCAGCTGAACTAAGTTTCTTTGACAAAGTCTCAATGTGAGAGCCCCACTGCAATTTTGCATCTAGTGTTAGACCTAGAAAAATCGTGTTATCAACTAAATCAAGTTTTCTGCCATCTAATTGTACATTCGTGTCTACCTGCGATGAGTTTGGAGGAGAAAACCGTATACATTTTGTCTTTTTTGAATTTAAAACTAGGTTATTGGCGTCAAACCATTTAGAAACGGATGCTAGCGTTTCAATTAGACTTATCATTTCTTTGTCTTTTCTGCTCACTCTAAATACCAGAGACGTGTCATCCGCGAATAAGACTATGTCACAGATATTATCCACTACAAGTGGGAGATCATTTATGTATGCCAAAAATAAGAAAGGACCTAATATTGAACCCTGCGGAACTCCCATTTTTATTAATGTGCCTTTGGAAGTTATGCCTCCGACACCGACTTTTTGCTGACGACCGGACAAATATGAGGCTACAAGATCAAGGGCATTTCCGCGGATACCATAATATTTTAGTTTGAGCAGTAGCGTACTATGTTCAACGCAATCAAATGCTTTAGATAGGTCGCAAAATACACCTAGGGCATCATGTGAACTTTCCCATGCTTCAAATATATGTTTCAGTAATTTTGCCGCCGCGTCACTTGTAGATCTACCTTTAGTAAAACCGAATTGGTCTCCATGTAATATATTATGCGCATTAAAGTGACCTAACATTTGATTTAACATAAAACTAACTTTAAACTTACTTCGTCTCTAACTCGTCGAGTCTGTCCGTCGGTACAACGTCAATTGTATCTTCAATAACTGAACTAAGGATACCCTGGGTCTTATTTGTTACGTTAAAACCGAACAGTAATTCACAGGGAGATTTCTGTGTCGTCTTATGAATTGTGGTGTTGAGACTCAGCTGGATATTAAGAATGTGCTCATCCCAAGTCTTTTCATCTTTACCATGACTAGAAGCAGAGAGGGCATCCAAGATAGTTCTATTAAACCTTTCCACTTGACCATTAGCCCGTGGAGTCGCAACAGCATTAAACACATGTTTTATTCCGTACTCAACAGTAAAGTTTTTAAATGTTTTACTAGTAAAACTAGTTCCTCTATCTGTTATAAGGCGTGTTGGAACCCCAAAGAAACTAATTAGATTTTAAAAGCTTTGATGGATGTATACGACTTAGTATTCCTTACAGGGGCTATGCTGATAAATTTTGTGAAAGCGTCGATAATTACAAGAAGATAACAATTACCCGATTTACTTTTTATAAACGGTCCCAAATGATCAGCGTGCAAGGTATGAAAAGGTATTTTAACCTTTTCTATAGGATGTAACTCTCCCTCTTGTTTACCACCAGCAAACTTATGATGAGCACATTCCAAGCATGCCGACGCATATTTTTTTACAAACAGTCTCATCTTAGCGAACCAGTAAAAATCCCTTATACGTTGTAACGTTTTTTAGAAACCAAAGTGACCCACATCGTCATGTTTTTTCTTTAGTATTTGCCATCGAGCACCTTTGGGCACAACCCATTTTATTCCATCGCCAACGATCCGGTACACTCGGCCGTTTTTTAATTTAAAATTATTTTGAACGTCAACGATATTTTCTGTATTCGGGTTGCTAAGAATATCTTTAATTTTTGAAATTTCATCGTCACTAGCTTGTACGGTAGCAATCCAGTTCTCGTCAAATTCAACTGCGAGGACATCTAATACGTGGGATTCAGTCTCAGCTTTATCTACCGGGTTACGGCTTAATGCGTCAACGTGAGACATCTTTGCTCCTGGTCTATAATCTATATTGCAATCAAACTCTTGCAACTGAATCCACCATCGTGCGGTGCGTGGCATTAAATCACGTTTGGTGAGTGTGGTTCTCAGAGCGTTGCAGTCCGTTAGTATTCTAAAGGGAACTCCTATTAAATAGTGTCTGAAGCGATTTAAGGACGCTATTACGGCTAGTGTCTCGAGTTCGAAAGAATGATATTTTTGTTCATCAGTTGTTTTTCGACTAAAATAGGATATGGGTTGCAAAGTACCATTCCCATTATATTGAAGTAATATTCCCGCCAGTCCGTTTTTGCTAGCGTCCGTATGAAGCTCAATATTAGCTGAAGGATCGTAAAGCGTTAGAATAGGACGTTGCACAAGGAGGCTTTTGATCAAGGAAAATGCTGTTTCCTGAGTATTGCCCCAAGTCCAATGGATATTCTTTTTAAGGAGGTCTGTCAATGGAGACGCTATTAAAGCATAGTCTTTTATAAATCGTCGAAAGAATCCGGATAATCCTAGGAACTGACTTAATTCGTGTACGTTATTAGGACGAGGAAATTTCGATACAGCGTCGGTTTTTCTACTTCCGGGTTGAATACCCTCAGCACTCAATTCGAACCCTAGGAAGTCTACTTTACTTTGGAAGAAGTGGCATTTGTTTAATTTTAAAGTTAGTCCACCTTGTTTCAATAGACTTAAGACTTCTTTTAGTCTAAGTAAACCCTCGTCAAAATCTTTAGAAGGGATTAAAATGTCGTCCATATATATTAATGCATATTTAATTTTAGCTTCAGATAGTATTTTATTTATTGTTCGTTGAAAAACCAACGGTGCATTTACTAGTCCAAACGGTATCCGATTATATTCATACTGTCCGTCCGGAGTGACGAAAGCAGTTTTGTATCGAGACTACGTTTATTGGTATTTGATAGTACCCGGATGCCAGATCTAGTGATGTGAATAATTTGTTTCCCGCAAGCAAGTCCAACTGATCCTCAACCCGGTGTAATGGGTAATGATCCTTTTTTGTTTTACGATTTAAGGCGCGGTAATCTACACATAAGCGTTTATCGCCGGTATTTTTTGGTACAAGGACAATTGGGCTAGCTTACGGGGATGATGATTCACTTATAATATTGCTGTCAAGCATCTCTTGAACCATGTCGCGAACTAATGTTCTTTCCGAATGTGACATACGATACGGCCTATACACTACAGGTTCGGAGTCGTTTAATTCTATAAGCATCTCACTGGCATTAGTAAAACCCAAATCTTTTAGTCCGCTAGAAAAACATTCCTTATATTCAGCAAGTAACTTTTGTAATTGTTGCTGTTGATCTGCAGTGAGATCGGGATTACAATCAACATTAATATCAGTGTCATTACAATTTAACGTAAGTGCGCATATATCTAATGCTGCATGAGCCTGTGTAGCTCGTGTTATTAAGGTCTTATCCTTCATATTAATTATGGATTCAGAAAGATTTTGAATAAATACCGCGCTGCGGCCACTTTTGACCTCGTATTGTCCAGGAAGTAGATACTACTCTGAGCCCTGTACTCCTCTTATAGATCCATTGACATTAACAAATCCATTAAACGATCCTTCGCAGTCAATAAGAATTGGACGCATTGCGCCGATCGGAATGCTCACAGCAGTATCGTGACACCAAACATAACTTTTTATTATCACTTGTGTTTTTAATTATAATTCTATCTGGGGTCTTTGTAATAATAATATTTGGTTTTTCAGTAAATCGGAAACACAGTGGCCAATCTAAACATGCAGGGGGTCAGAAGGAGGGGAAGACCGAAGACCAAGTGGTTAGACGTGGTCCGAAAAGACCTTAGTTCCTGCGGAGTTACTGAGTCAGACACTTCAAATAGGGCGAAGTGGAAAGAGAAAACGAAGAAGGCAGACCCCACCATCAGATGGGAATAATAATTGCCAAGGAGAGAGAGAGAGAGAGGTTTTTCAGTAAATGAATGCCCTAATAATACTGGATAATTTAAGACGTAATCTTCTACAACATACATTTAGATAGTCTCTATTATACCCTGAACCTCAATCAATGACGTGACTTTCCCTAATGGTTTTATCAAATTAGCGCCAATGCCCCTTAGTGTCGGTAAATTGTTATCGTTGATTATCGTAAGATTTAAAGTTCTAGCTCCACTAACTTTAATCAATGTACACTGGCTACCTAGATCCAAGTGGCAAAGGAAAGGAACGTTATTAATTTTTATGTCAATTAAATATTTGCTGTTTGAATCGTTACATAGACTCAATTCAGAAACATGTTTTTCATTTTTATTTTCCTGTGTTATTGAATGATTACCAGAATTTTTATTACGATAACAGTTGTAGGTTTGATGACCTATCCGATCACAAGTGGTGCATTTGACTAAAGGCTTATCACACCGGAAACTCGGGTGTCCAACTTGATTGCAATTGAAACATCTTATTGATGAATTAGTACCAAGTGGTTTACATGTTTTGTTGAAAGAGCTAGCTAAAGTCCTATCGTTTCTAAAACGTTCCAAATTGTCGTAGCTATCTTTACTTTGTCCGGTCTTGACAGTTCTAAAATATCTTAGCACTTGTTCAGGCTCGCTGAACTGAGCCGCTTGAGCCCCTATTTTGACAGCACGATCGTCTACACCGTGAAGTAGACAGTCAACAGCTTGTCTCCCGGATATTTTACAACGATTTAGAAAATTTATCTTAACATTATAATAATGTTCCAACGACTCACCGTATCGCACGCGTTTACCTAACATTTCCATCAAGAGCTCAGCATAATCCTCTCTACACGGAAATGATTCAATCAGTTTCTTTTTCCACTCACCCATAACATTAATATAGAAGAAAGACCTTGATACCATGTTTTCGCTACCCCACACAATTTAGGAATAGAATAATGCACTATCTCCTTATCATCCCAACCATATATCTCTGCACACTCTTCGATTTTATTTATCCATGTCAACACCGTTTGTTCTCTTGACATGGGATCAAAATCTGGTATAACATTATTATTGAAAGATAATTTAGGTTTATCTGAGCTCTTGACGTCCCTTAATATAGATAAAAACTTATCTAAAATTACTTTAGAATCATTATGACTGGACATCACACGACGCCTTTTTGAACGAATTTTAATTGACTCACCAGAAGATTCCGAAGATGTACTGCTATTTCTACGTTTACGCCTCTTACTTGGAACGCGACTGTTCTTCCTTCTTTCCCTCCTTTCTTTCCATCCTTTCTTCCGATCCACTACGTCTATGCGTCCTTTTATTGTTTTGTCCTAGGGTACAGTTACCTGAAAATTCTAAATACGGATCGTTCTTTTCCGAGGGCCCTTGACCACGGGCAATATTTTCCTTGAACCCTTGACCTCGGGTATACCTATCCATAGACCCTTGACCTCGGGTATACCTATCCATAGGCCCTTGACCTCGGGTATACCTATCCATAGACCCTTGACCTCGGGTATACCTATCCATAGACCCTTGACCTCGGGTATACCTATCCATAGACCCTTGACCTCGGGTATACCTATCTATAGACCCTTGACCTCGGGTATGTTTTTCTACGGCAAGCTCTTGACCTCGAGCATCTTCCTCCATATTAAGCCCTTGACCATGGGCATTATCTCCGTCCATAGTTACTGAAACTTGCAGAAGTAAAATGAAATATGTTATACATGCATTCATCATACCAAGCCCCTGGTGGCGTAGACAGAGAAAAGAAACATGTTATTTAAAAGTTTATAGTAATGAATATTGTATTTTTATAGATTTGTTATTCGTCATTTAATACGAGTAAATTTTC